>CAUZXS010006472.1:62500-230526 GCA_963585895.1 Sepioteuthis lessoniana
ACTGACCGTATTTGTATGGGTACCTGTGTATATATAACTTCAAAATTCTTAACATTGTTCTGGTTGTCAACTCACATGAGCTACTTCCGCTTGTTTTCACTAGTGCATCCTGTGCAGAGAAAAATCCCTGATTGACAGCTCTGTCATTGGTCAATATCCAACAGCAGTTAAATCATTTTTTTAAATTTTGATTAAAATGTTTTTAAAATTATTTTATGTATATTAGATAAGTATTTTTTTTCATATCGTAGGCTAGTTGACGTACAGGAGTACAATATATGTATAATATATGCACAAATACGTACTTAATTTTTGAACACTTCTGTGTCCTTCATAGACATAAATTGGTAGATATAAGCGTTTGAATTTCAGTATGTACAGGAGAGGAATAAACATGGGACACCCAACACTGGTGGGAAAAAACGACTTGAAGACTTACGTTTGAATACATGCAAATTATAATGATTATGCTAGTAATACTTAGACCTTGCCAGAGAAATTTTTTAAAAACTTTGGAATATGCGGGTGACAGTGATACCAATTGTTGTCGGTGCACTTGAAATGGTCTCCATAGGATTGTAAAAGGGAATTGAAACAGTTGGAAATCAGTGGAACAATTGTGACCATTCAGACTACAGTATTGTTGTGACCGGTCAGAATACTGAGAAGAGTCCTGGAGACATAAGGATGCTTGCTGTCACTCAGACTCCAGTGAAAAACCACCAGCTAACGAATTAAAAAAATAAAATGATAAAGTCTTGTCTATATTGAACTCATCGAATCTTTTAAAAAAAGCATTTCTGGTTCGGTGGTTATTTTTTCAACTAGTATATTCATTAAATGTGTTTAAATCCTTATTTAATCCTAAGGCAGTGGTTGTATCGATACTGCTATATGGATGCACTACATGGACGCTAACTAAACGGCTGGAGAAGAAACTAGACGGAAACTACACAAGAATGTTGAGAGCAGTATTGAACAAGTCCTGGCGACAACACCCCACGAGACACCAACTATAAGGACACTTACCCCCCATCACGAAAACTGTACAGGTTAGACAAACCAGACACGCGGGACACTGCTGGAGAAGCAAGGACGAGCTCATAAGTGATGTACTCCTATGGACCCCCACATATGGCCGTGCAAAAGCAGGACGACCAGCTCGAACTTACATACAGCAACTATGTGAGGACACAGGATGTAGCCCTGAAGACCTATCGGAGGCGATGAGTGATAGGGAGAAGTGGCGAGAGAGGGTCAGGGATATCCGTGCTGGCGGCACGACATGATGATGATGATGATGCGTATTTAGATTAAGGATGCATTTACTTTCATATTTTCGGAAATTTAGCGCCCTCCCCTACACCTTGGTGTAGTAGCTATTGAAAAGGGAGCCTTCGGGTCACCCTCGACTATGGTCTATATTGTGAACTAGATGAAGAAACTAGAATGATACATTTAACATTACCCATTTAGTAGATTCGAACGTTTAGTTATTGTAAAATCATTAGAAGGCGTGCTTAGCGTAAGGATTATCATCGTAAGAAATGAAATCGGTGACTCGAGTTCAAATCC
This sequence comes from Sepioteuthis lessoniana, assembly GCA_963585895.1. Classification (NCBI taxonomy): domain Eukaryota; kingdom Metazoa; phylum Mollusca; class Cephalopoda; order Myopsida; family Loliginidae; genus Sepioteuthis; species Sepioteuthis lessoniana. The sequence continues at coordinate 64,076 of CAUZXS010006472.1, forward strand.
TGGACTAGGCTGTTTGCCTTTCACTTCGCGCTAATGAACTTTTGGAAGGCATGAAGTCATCAATTATCTCCCTAGTTATAGTAGTAGAGCAAATTGAGTTCTTTAGCCTTGGTTGGGCAACCAGTCTAAGAGAAGGAAAATCTCTGAATTTAAAACCTTTAGTGTTGTTCGAGTGAGTTTGTACAACATTAATACCCCCCTTCCTCTGATCAAAACTTATTCAAAAAGTGTGGTCGGGTTCGCGCGGGCCTTTGACACTATAACCAAAAAAATCCGCTGTGTAGGTAGTCCAACAGGTTCTTTCCTTACACGTCGAAAACTAGAGGAGATTACATCATATATATGTGTGTGTGAGAGAGAGAGAGAGAGAGAGAGAGAGAGAGAGAGTACAAATATGAAAAAGCTAAGGCCTTCAGAGAAAGATTTTACCTATAGGTGAATTATTTGCCAACATTAAAGGTTTCGGTTTTTAAGAAAAATATTTCAAAACTTTGTGATGTAATTAGTGTTCAAAATTTGTCTAAAAAAACGTATCGTATTTCCTTAAAAAAAGAAACCCCACAAATTAAAATAGAATAATTTTTCCTTTCATTTAACAAATAAAAAATAATAGTTTAAATAAAGTTCAGATGATACATCACATATTTAAACATCCTAATAAAGGTTTAATGTTAAAAACCAGAACGTTTAACATTGACAAATAATTCAAAATTAAATCAAATCATCATCTGCAGGCCTTGTGCTTTTTATATTGATACATATTTGTACATTTTCATGCCGTCGGATTTGCATCTATTTATTTATATATAGTTGCCAAATTACTCTAAGTTTCATATAACAATCTTTAGAAGGAGAAATATATATATATATATATATATAGCTAAGTAAGAAAAGGAAATGAACGCAAGAACCAACCATTCTCAATCATTCATATTATCAAAAAATCGATGAAAATGTCCAATATTATGTGCTTTTTTAAGTCATCAATCGTTTTTTACATAAACGATTCCGCTTTTGAGCGGGGTAGTTGTCGTTCCAGTTTGAGTGACGGGCTTGCACCAAAAGGAGCTCTTAGGTTGGGTTTCCGTTTAATGAAGTTTGGCTATCAAACACTCTAGTTTTACTCCCTTTAAAGGGAAAGAAAATACTTTGATATTAAAAGCGGAGCGAAAGATGCTTTTTTTTAGCGTCCTTGTCTTGTAAATTTACCTTTCCTCTCTTCTTCTATAGAAATGCCAGTTCAAAAATAACGGCTTTTTGCAAAAAAAAAAAAAAAAGTTAAAAAAAAAAAAAAATAGCCGCCAAACTCGAGCGATAAGAGACGCTGGGTCTCCATTTATTTATTTATTTTCTTAATGCCACGTTCGAACCGGAAAAGCAAAAATATTCAGTCACAAAAGAGGCTTCGAAATTGCCCGAGGAAATTGATATAAATAAATGTAAATATAAATATATCGCGTGAGGATCTACAAAAAGAACTTCTGACTGAAAAAGCAAAATCTGGGAAAAAGAAAAAGTATAAACAGAATTCCTAAAAACATACACGCAAAAAAACTCGACAATATACATGGGAAAAATAACCCTTTGCATCACCAGTATCACAAACGATTAATCAAAGCAGACACAGATAGAAAGTTCGCCTATAGCTGACGACAATGAAACCCCATCAAATCCCGCATCACAAAAAAAAAATCCTCAAAAACATTAGCAAGAAATAAAGGATCTGTAACGGACATGCTGAAATAATATACCAATGGTATTCAAGAAGGTTCTGTCACAATAAAAACTGAATGCACCCACAAGTACAACAGCTGATAGCAACTGCAGTTTGTATGAACGGTATAATTTCGAAGCCTTACGGCCCTATCATAAATACAAACTGCATAGAGGAGCATTGCATAGAAAATGTACACGGCGACCCAAGCTCAAATCCAAGGCGAAGCCGTTTACCTTTCATTTTGATGCTACTATATGAAAAATCCATTTCTTCCCCGCCCGGCTGTTTGGTTTGGTTTAATTTCTTTGTTTAATGGTAATTCAACTTTTGTGGGTTATTTTATGTCCAGTCATCTTTTGTTGAACAGTGATGGTACTATTTAACCCATAGCGGATAAGAATTGTTCTAACATGTCAGAATTTTGTAAAATATTTATCATATGTAACTGGTACTATTTACCATCCCCTCCGCTCGGGCAGGATATGACACAAGGTCGATTTTTTTAAGCGGAGTTTAACAGGTTTGAATTCAGAGTTTTCCTTCTCCTAGACTAGTTGCCTCACCAAGGCTGAAGAACCTAGTCCGTCCTACTATTTACCCATAGCTGGAGGGAGAATAAGGGGGTTCATACCTTTCCCAAGGGTATTTGCCCGAAAGTGAACGTAATAGCGCGACTGCAGTACGAACTCGCGTACTACGATTCCGCAGTTCATCGCTTTAACCATTACACCACGAGGACACCCTATCATATGTAACTGGTAAACGCTCAAACACTCTTCTCGCCTGCTCCTTATATCGAACTCGGCTTCATGAAGAACTTTACAAAAGAAAATGATATACAATCGTTGTTGAAAAATAGAATATGGCACAACGAATAATGATACAAAACTGAAAACATTTTCATTGGACCCGAAATGAGAGTATTGACATCTGACTGTAAAGTCCGAGGTAAGCAGAACGCACTTGAGCTAGCAGCATGGGATTCATTTGTATTAATTGTTCGTACCTTTCTTGGGTCTTATTTATATTTACCAACCCCTTCGCTACGAGCAGACTGTGACACAAGGTCAATTTTTAAAAGAAGATTTATAGGTTTGAATTCACAGTTTTCCTTCTTGACCAGTTGCCATACCTAGGTTAAAGAGCTCAGTCAACTCTACAATTTACCCATAGATGGAGGGAGAATGGTTGGATTCATAATTTTCCCTTAGGAATTTAATGCAATTTGAAATACAAACATCCTCGTCCAGGGTCACCTGTATATTTCCTACAATGATAACCATTATACTCCGAACGCCTCCATTTTTTTTTTTTTTTTTTTGGACGATCAAGATATATGGAGACTGCCTATCAAAAAGTATCGAGACTAATGATCAAGAAGTATCAAGACAGCCGATCAAAAAGTATCGAGACTGCTGATCAAAAAGTATGGAGACAGCTGATCAAAACATATAAAATTTTACTGATAAAAATGTATCGAAGTAGCTGATCAAAAGTATCGAGACAGAATATCAAAAAGTATCGAGACAGATGATCAAAAAGTATCTAGAATTGAAACTGACTCATCTAGACCATCTCAATTCATTATATAATTTACTGAAATGTACACATTTGAATTTTGAATTTTAAAGTCTAAAAACATTAAAGGTCTAGTCTCGACACTTTTTGATCACATCTCGTATTTTGCGAATTTTATTGGTAGGCTATTAAACTGGTTTCGGTGCTTACTCAAGTTTTCTCTGCCTAAATCGTTTAAACCAAAATGGACTTGTATAATTATCCTCGGAGTTATCCGCTTTTATCTTTCTTTTATATTTGATTAAGAATAACCGACGAGGCCTCTTTCCATAGTTAATAATATCTTATTCCCGACCAAAATATGTACCCAAACTCTCTTGAAAATTACTTTACAGAAAATCTGTTTACTGTACAAAGCTATAATGGCGACTGTTGGATATTTGCCAGACTGAAAATAGTGTTTACAAAGATGCTTATATCTTTGCTAACCGCCATTTTACGACGTTGGTCCTTCGGTACAGACGACACTTTTTCCTCGGAGTATGAATTAAATTCGAAATTAAAAGGCCTTTATAATATTTTTTTACTGTATGTATAATAGTGTAATGCAGCCTCAATTTTTTTTTTTTTTTTCACCAGAAGTCTTTCAATCATTGTAAGAAGAGTAATATGATTGTTTTTAAATTGGAGGTGTTACATAAACAATAAATGAATTGAGAAACTAAGTTGCAATAATCACGCGAATAAATGTGTTTTATGAGGTGTAATGGTTTGCTAGCTAGATTAATAGACCCTTGTTAGTGATTTCGATTCTCACTGTGTGTCCCATACTTCTAACCTTGTGCCACAAATAAGAAAAGTTTAGTAAATAGCTAAATCGTATTGAAGGGCCATCTCATGTGATAAATGGTTAGCAAGCTAGATTTGCAGACCGTTGTTAGTGAGTTCGATTCTCACTGGGTACTCCATATTTCTAGCATTGTGCCACATCTAATCTAAGCTTAGTAAATAACAAACAATTAATAATTAGATTGGGCACCTCAGGATGTGTAATGGCTAGCAAGCTAAAGTGGCACACCATTGTGAGTTCGATTCTCACTAGGCACGCCATATCTCTAGCCTTGTACCACGATTAATCTAAGCTTACTGATTAACTAATAAGAACACGGCTGAGCATCTCACAAGGAGTAAATGGTAAGCAAGCTGGATAAAAAGATCATTGTAAATAGGTTCGATTCTCACTGGGCGCCTGATACCTGGTATCATAACTAATCTTACTTTGGTAGATAACTAATGGATGAGTCTGATGTATTTATTAGGTCATCGTTTTCTAAGCTGGGCTTAGTTTAGCAAAAAGCCAGAAGTATTAAGCACTCAGTGAGAATCTTATTCTGCTAAACTAGCACACTCAGCATGCTACCATACAAGGTACCTTGATGTATATATTAGGTTATGTTTGTTGGTTTTACAGCATGTCAACACTTGCATTGTTTTTGGATGCTGAAGTTAAGCATTGTTCCGTGCAATTAGACGGTTGCTTGTCATCATCATCATGTCGCGCTGGTAGCACGGATATCCCTGACCCTCTCTCGCCACTTCTCCCTATCGTTCATCGCTCTAGGCAGGTATTCAGGTCAACATCCCGTATCCTCACATAGCTGCTGAATGTATGTTTGTTCTGGTCGTCCTGCTTTTACACGGCCATGTGTGGGGGTCCATAAGAGTACATCTCTTATGAGTTCGTCCCTGCTTCTCTAGCAGTGTCCTGCATGTCTGGTTCGTCTAACTTGAATAGTTTTCGTGATAGGAGGCAGGTGGCCGTACAGTTGGTATCTTGTGGGGTGTTGCCGCCAGGACTTGTTCAAGATTGCACGCAACATTCTTGTGTAATTTCCGTCAAGCTTCTTCTTCAGCCGCTTTGTTAGCGTCCATGTAGTTCACCCATATAGTAGTATCGATGTAACCGCTGCCTGGAAGAAACTGCGTTTCATTTTATCGATTAGGTCTGATTTCCATATAATCGATAGCCTATTGATAGCTGTCCATGCTTTCGTTAACCTCGTTTCGATGTCCTTTTCGGTTGATTCGACGCTGCTTCCTAGGTAAGTGAATTTATCTACTAGTTTAAGAGGGGTTCCGTCTAGAGTGGAGATGTCTCCCGTTTGATTATAGCACATATATTCCGTTTTGTGTGCATTAACATAGAGGCCTATGCCTGCGGCTACTCGTTCCAAACAATGCAGTAGTGTTTCGGCTTGGTCGGGTGTATTTGCCAGTATCGTTATGTCATCGGCGTAGTCGGCGTCGATAATTGTTTTTGCGGGGTACCTTCTGCTTCTTTTCTTCGTCAGCTCGAAGCCATTCTCTCTGATTTTGTCAATCGATGTTCTATGTAGTCTAGACAAATGATAAAGAGGTATGGAGCCAGCGTGTCCTCTTGTAGTACTCCTGCTACAATGTCGAAGTATTCTGTGTCTCCATCTGGTGATCGTACTTTTACTTTGGTGTTTCTATAGAGAATCGTTATTGCTGCTACGGTTTCTTTAGGTATGCCGTACGCTAGTAGGATTTGTTCCATCTTTCCTCTGTGAATGGAATCGAAGGCCTTGATAAAGTCGACAAATATTAATGTCGCTTGAAGGTTTTTTGCCCGTACAACTTCAAGGATTCTACGGATGGTTAATATTTGTGAGGTCGTGGATCTATTTCTTCGGAAGCCATTTTGGTTTTTCCTAAGTATGTTGTCGATTTTGGGTTCTATGCGGTTTCGTAGTAGGGCATTGTAGATTTTGGCTGCTATGGATGTAAGTGTTATGCCTCGGTAGTTTTTGGCTAATCCGAGGTCCCCCTTTTTAGGGAAGGGGAGTATGCATCCCTTCATCCATCTATCTATCAGATTTTGATTGTATACTGCGTTGCAGTGCCGGAGCAGTATGTCGTCGAATTGTCTGGTCTTCCATACTTCTGGAGGAATCTCGTCCAGCCCTGCAGCTTTCCTATTTTTAATTTTCCGGAGAACCGAGTCGAGTTCTTCTTGTGTGAACGGTCCTAGTTTAATGTCTAATTGTTTGCTAATTATTCTGGTGATTGGTTCATGTGTTATTTTCGGTGGGTTTCCTAGTAGGTTTTCGAAGTACTGTTTCCACAGTTTTATTCTTTCTTGTTGGTTTGCTGCTTTCAGTTTTGCTTTGACTGTGTTCTTTCTTCTACTCACTTCGTTTATTGTTTGCCGGGCTATCCTAGATTGTCTATCTTCCACCGAGTCTCTAATCTTATCTATCTGATTTTGAATGTATTCTGTCTGTTCCTTTACATATATGCCTGCTAATTGATATTGTGCCGTTTTTAGTTCTAAGGCATTTGTGTTTGTTTGGTTTTTTCGATAGTTTTTGGAGGCTGTTTTCACTAGTGCACGTTTTTCTCTCACCGCTAAAGTTTCCCATGGGACTCTATATTTAGTTTTGAGTTTTGTTGGAATGCATTTCGCTGCTGCCTCGAGGTGCGCATTGACGAAATTTTCATATTCGTCGTTTGGTGTACTTTTTTCCGTCCTTTCTTGTAATGTTTCGTATCTGTTTCTTAATTCTAATACGTATTTATCTCTTATATCTCTGTTGTTCAGAAGGGCCCAGTCATAGTGTTTGGTGGTCGCTGTTCGTTCGGCGTTTTTTCGTAGGCTTAGTCGTATTTTCGCCGTGACTATTCGGTGATCGGTGGACACACCCTCGAAAGAGGAGTATGCCTCGCAATTCATTGCACTATTTTTCCATTTCTTGTTTATAAGGACGTAGTCTATCTGAGCTTTAGTATTGTTCGCGTACGTGTATGTCCATAGTTTGCCCTCCATTTTTTGGTAGTTTGTATTGAGGCATTCTGATCTATTTTCTATCATGAAATCTGTTAGATGTTGCCCATTCCTATTTGACGTGTTGTGTAGGCTGTATTTGTTGTTTCCGTTTTTCCCGATTTGGGCATTCATGTCTCCGCCAATGACTAACATGTTGTGTTTCGGGATGCTACGCACTAATGGGGATAACTCATCGTAGAAGGTGACTAGTTCAGTTTCTTCACTAACATTGGTAGGGCTGTAGCAGGAGATGATTGTTGCTCTGGGGTTGCCGTTAAAAGTATCTGCCATCATTCTAGGTTGTATTTTCTCAATGCTATTTAGCGTTTTTAATGCTCTAGGTCCTATAAGCAATCCTACCCCTCCTTCTGCGGCGTTGACAGAGTTTTTCCATGCAGATACAGTGACGAGCGTCCATCCATTGCCAGTTTCGTGATATTTGATATCTTCGGTGTGCGTGTATCTGTGTTCTTGTATGCATATTATGTCAATCTTATGTTCTTCGGCCGATGCGATTAGCTCTGGTAGTTGTCCTATTCTATTTAAGGTTCTTACGTTAAATGTCGCTATTTGCAGTGTTTGCTTGCATTTTAGTAGTTTTTGTCGTTTGAGCTCTGTAGCTGATTTTTCGAACACTGAGGCCAGGGCTCCAACCTCAGCAGGACGCGCCCCTTTTTTACCCGCGCGAAAAGCGATGCGGTTAGTGTATGTGGTTTGAGTGTGGGTCATGGTTATCTTTCGATGGCTGTTTTATTCTCTTCTATAGAAGCCACTCTTATAGAGGAGCAGCAGTAGTTGCCCGATCGAATTAACGATCCCGAGCGTATAGTCGTCAAACTCACGTCCAGGACTATCGATTTATGCACAATTATGTGGTTTTAATTCACTATTCTTATTTAATAATAATAATACTATGTGTAATTGGCGCGCTCGATACAGTCGCCAAATGATTGGTACAGGGACTGGATGACTTGAAAGTAAGAGGTCGACTAGAAGCCATCCAAACTACAACATTGTTGAGATTGGCCAGAATACTGAGACTCCTTGAGGAGACTTGCAACCACTCAAACTCCAGAGGGAAACCATCAGCTAACACTGGTGTGAAAAAATCTCGAATGAGCAAAATAATAATAATGATAATAATAGCGAAAGAGAGATAAGTCTCTAGACCTTGATAGAGAATTGAAAAAATAATAGAACGTGAAACTGACGGTGACACCAATTGTAATTAGCACGCTTGGTACAGTCACCAAATGACTTGTACAGGGACTAGGAGACTTGGAAATAAGGGGACGAGTAGAGACCATCCAAACTAGAGCATTGTTGAGATCGGCCAGAATACTTAAAAGAGTCACTCAGACTCCAGTGGAAAACCAACAGCTAACGCTGGTATTAAAAACTCTCAAATGAGCAAAATAATAAAGATGCACAAAGTTCTCAGGGATTTTGAGATACAAACAGACCACCTAATCTCGGCCAGATAGTATATTTAGCCGTCACGACAGACCATAGAGTAAAATTAAAAGAAAGCGAAAAGAGAGATAAGTACCTAGACCTTACTAGAGAACTAAAAAAAACTATGGAACAAGAACGTGACGGTCATAACAATTGTAATTGGTGCGCTCGGAGCAATTACCAAAAGATTGGTATAGAGATTGGAAGATTTGGAAATAAGAGGACAAGGGGAGACCACCCAGAGAACAATGTTATTAAGATCAGCTAGAATGATAAGTTGCCCAGTCGGGTGGGGCTGTAGAATACGGAGCACCCCTTCATTGCCATTGCTCCCAGGTCCACTCTTGCCCGGCGTGGTAGCACCTGATAGGGTCCTATCTATGGGTTAAATAAAACTAACGGCATACTTATGTTAAACTCAATTGTTTGACTAAACGGAATAGCTTTAAATAGGAATGTTTTTGACAATTAAACTGCACTTACATTTAAACCGCGTGCTTATGCTAAACTGAATTATTTGAAATGGCACTGTTTTTTGACATTGAAGCTGTACTTACTAAACTGATTTGTTTAAAATAGAACTGTTTTGACATTTAACTGTGTGTAAACAAAATCTGTACTTATACTAAACTGAATTAGCTGAATTAGAACTGTTTGAATAAACTGAATAGCACGAAATAGAAATGTTTTTGACAAACTGTGTACTCATACTAAACTGAATTCTTTGAAATAGAACTGATTATTTGAATAAAAATGGATTTGGCGTTAAATAACCTACAGAGGTTGATATGCCATCAAACCCAACCAACCAACTTGAATGTTAAGAGTCCTAGAGACTTGAAGAGACTTGTTATCACTCAAACTCCAGTGGAAAGACATCAGCTAACGCTCGTGTAAAAAACTCTCTAAGGAATACTAATACAAATACTACTAATAATGATAATTTGATTGCACACAAATATATGGTTCCAAGTATTCCTATCTAATACAAATAATTTGCACACATTTATATGGTTTTAAGAATTCTGATCTATTACTGATAATTCCTACACAATTATATAGTTTCCAGTTAATATTCCTACTAAATAATAATTACTTAGACTCAATTATATGGTTTCAAGTATTACTATCTAATATGAATAATTTTTAAACAGATCTATCTGACTCATAGATTGGACACGAACAGTTACTACCACTCTGGGCCCCAGTGAAACAGGGAGCAATTGACAAAATTCCAGAAATAGAACCTCATTTCTAGATGCAGTTTAAAGTCATTCCTTTTTGTTATTTTTTTTTTTTGTTTGTTAGGGAAGGGAGTTAGTTTATTTTTGTTATATGGCATATCAACCCTTGTGAGTTATTTAATGCCAAATCCATTTTTATACAAATAAACAGTTCTATTTCGAACAATTCAGTTTTGCATAAGTACGCAGTTTGTCAAATCGTTTCTATTTCAGGCTATTCAGTTTAGTCAAGCAGTTCAAATTCAAACAATTTAGTTTAGTATGAATATAAATTTTGTTTACACACATTTAAATTTCAAAACAATCCAATTTCGAATAATGTAATTTTGCATAGTACAGTTTCAATTCCAAAACCGGTTCTATTTCAAGCAATTCAGTTTAGCGCAAGTAAAATTTCAATGTCAAAAACAGTTCTCGTAAGTACAGTTTCAATGTAAAAAACAGTTCCATTTCAAACAATTCAATTTAGGATAAGTAGACAGTTTAAATATCAAAACAGTTCTATATCAGTTCTATTACAACTCCGGGCCAGAGTGGACCCGGGAACGATGGCAATGAAGAGGTACTCAGCATTCCCCAAAGCTCTAGCATCATTGGAACCTCAGTGAATGTTTTGTGTTATATCTAGGATACTCTTTGAGAGTGTCTTACCCCTCTGCAGAGATGCATTCGGTGTATTCTACACCCCCAGCCGACTGGGCAAAGGAAGGGGGTGTTTTACTCCTCTGCAAGAGATGCAGTTAGAGTATTCTAAGCCCTCTTGACAGGGCTACTATTTATGAGGTTGATGGAATAGTTTTCATATTTTCTTAATATATATCCATGGCATCATTATTGCATCATCAAAGGATCTTTTCTGACTCTATAACCTTATGTCTCCTTTCAGCTGAATTGTATATTTCATCATATTAGGCCAATGAAAAAGTTTCCACGATTAAAAAAAAAAAATTGCCAACGTCTTTTATTCCTAAAAAAATTCAATCCATTATTATTCAGTAATCAAAGTATTTTTGCAGTCTTTCTATGTCCTCGGGTCTAAATTGTGTATTCCATCTTATTAGGCTGATGCAGAGCTTTGTTGACATCATCTTTTATTCATATACAATTCATGACATCCTTATTCAGTTATTAAAATATATTTTTATCTTTCGATTACTTCAGGCTACCTTTGAGCTAAATTGTTTATTCCATTATACTAAGTTGAAACAGATTTTTTGCCAACACTTTATTCATATAAATGAATTGCAACGTTATCTGAATCTAAAAAGAATCGAAACTGAAGCTGTATTTACCAAAACAGAAATGAACAATGAATGAAACATTAATATTCTTCAAAATACGTGATGTGTTTTTAAAAAGTATCAAGACTGAAGCTGTATTTACCAAGACAGAAATGAACCATGATTTAAACGTTAAATTTCGTCAAAATACGAATTGTACTCCAACAGTATCAAAACTGACGATGTATTAACGAAGATATAAATGAACTAAGATTCAAAGGTTAATTCTCCACAAAATACCCTCTTGGCATTTATTTTAGTGAGTTTTTGATGGATCGAAGCACCTCTGAAACCCCACTTTTGAAATATACCAGTTAAGGTCCCATGTGTGGGCTATAAAGATTTGTTTAAAAATCATTTATGTTTGACAGAATAGTGTGCAAAAAACAGAAGCCTCATAAGAAACACTGCACAAAAATTTAAATATAAGTGAAATCGATTCTAAGCATAACCCTAGACGAGTTGACACCTCGTTAAAATCATTCAATTGTTGTTTTTTTAATGAATATAGGGACAAAATAAATAACAGAGTAGAAAAGAAATAAGACGCGAAAACAAATTTGGTTGGTTGGTTGGTTGGTTGGTGTTTTTCAGGCATATCAACCTCCTTTATTGGTTATTCAATACCAAATCCATTTTTATACAAATAATCAGTTTTATTTCAAACAATTCAGTTCAGCATGAGTACACAGTTTGTGAAAAATATTTCTATTTCAAGCTATTCAGTTTAGTCAAACAGTTCTATTTCAAACAATTCAGTTTAGCATAATTACATTTTCAATGTCAAAAACATTTCTGTGTCAAACAATTTAGTTTAGTACGTAGTTTAATTGTCAAAAACATTTCGATTTCTAGCTATTCAGTTTAGTCAAACAGATCAGTTTAATATTAGTATAGTTTTTATCCACACATGTCAAAATGTCAAAACAGTCCTATTTCGTGAAATCCAGTTTAGCACAAGTACGCAGTTAACAAATCTAAACGGTTCTATTTCGTGTAATCCAGTTTAGCAAAAGTACACAGTTTAATTCTGTTTGACCCATAGACGGGACTCTATCAGGTGCTACCACTCCGGGCCAGAATGGACCTGGGAGCGATGGCAATGAAGAGACGCTCCGCATTCCCAAAAGCCTTACTAGAACCTCACCACCAGATTGTTTAGTGTCATATCCAGGACACTCGTTTGGTGGGGTGTCTAGACCCTCTGCAGAGATACAGTCGGTGTCTTCAACAGCCCTAGCCGACTGGGGAAACAAATTTGGTCGAATGTGTATATGGTTATCATGACGTTTCGTTTTGTACGAGCTTCATCAGATAATTGTTTTAAAAAAATCATTTTTGGAAAAAAATCCTTGGTGAACGTTGCAACTGTCATGGAGGTTGCCACGTCAACGTAATTAGGAACGCCAATTATAATGAGCTCTTAAAAAGTTGAAAACGAAAAACATTTAGAAGATATTGAGACAAAAGCTGTATTTGCAAAGACGGCAGTGAATGAAACGCTTAATTTCTTCATATCAATTCCTATTTGTATTCGACGAGTTTTACATTGGTTGGAGCACTTCTGATTCTCTTGTCCTGATATGACGTGAAGATTTGCCATCGCGGTTCACACACGTCCCCATATTTGGGGTAACACATTCCCTTGAGATGAATTTTCATTTTCGAAAAGAAGAAAAGGTTGAAAATGAGCGAGGTGTGGTTTGTATGGAGAGACCTCCGCCGGCACAATCCTGTGTGTTCACCAAAAACTATTGAGGTGGATTTTCAGTTTAGAAAAGAAGAAAACAAGAAAAAGCCACAGAGAACTAGATCTGCTATTGCATATTCTTGTATTTCGCCAACAATTGCAATTAGAAATGTATTGAGATTGGCTTTTTTTGTTATTGTTCAAATTTTCATTGCCTCGGTCTAGAGAACTAGACATTATCAGTTTATTGTAAAAGTTATTCAACAGTACATATATTTCCATTTATATCTAAAAGTCGAAAGAAAATTTAAATTTAAAACTTCAGTGCCTATCATTTTTTTAACAGACCTATTTTTTTATCGTTTTATGATCTAACTTACGGTATGTTTCTGCTAGTTTATGTATTCCCTTATACTTAACCTTCTACGATCTAACAACACCTTTCTGCGAAATTGTGTATTCTCTCGCACTCAATCTTCTACGATCTAACGACACTTTTCTGCTAAATTGTGTATTCCAGAATATTTAAGGCTTTAAATTCTTTCTTACACCATCTTTCAGCTAAATTGTGTATTCCCTCATTCTGAGCATTCCAGAGTAAAAATCGCAACATTTTTTATTCATTCATGAAATTATCCGAGTAATTTCCTTAAGTTTCTTTAACCTTTTGCTGCATACGCATATTAGGTCGATCCAAATATTTCAGCGTTTCTTGACAAAATTGTTAATTTCTTCATTATTCAGTTATAAAACGATTTTCCGTGTCCTTACGTCACTTTGCAAATAGATTACTATTTCCACCGTCTGAAGTTGAAGTAAGAATTTTCCTGCATCTTAAGAAATTAAATAATTTCTCTATATGCATTCCGGGCCATATTATTGAGTCACCAAAATGTTTTCCCGGTTTTCTGCTATCTCTTTTCGCAATCTGTGGACCAAATTGTACCTTCCCTCACAAAAAGAATGATTTCAGTTTTGACCTGATGATTCTTTCGGTATCTTCAACTTGTTGGAACTGCTTAGCAGATAATATATATATATATGGGGGGTGTATGTATGTGTGTGTGTGCGTGTGTGTATTGACTTTTGCATTTAAGACTTGCAATATAACTCACTGGCTCATTGGTCTAGTGGGTAGAGTATTCGCCAATGGTCCGGGAGACCGGGTTTAAGTCCCGGGTCGAGTCATATGAAAGGCTCAAAAAATCGTACTTGATATCTCCTGGCTTGACACTCAGCATTATAAGGTTCGTATCAAGTGTAAAGTGGTGCAATTCAGGGGAAGGAGTAGAGCCCTCCAATACACCTTGGCGTAGTAGGTATTGAAAAGGGAGCCTTCGGGTCGCCCTTAATTACAGTCGCCAACTTTACAACTTATGTCTTAAAAGCTATTTAAACACGCACACACACATGCATACACTAGCACGCATATGCATACACATATAATATATATATATATATATATTGAGAGAGAGAAAGAGAAACAAAGCAATGAAGACAGACATACATACATACGTATATAGAGATGCCCGTGGAGTAATAGTTATCGTTGTAAAATATGGACACAGCAACACGAGTTCAAATCCTGGACGAGGCTGTTTGCATTTCGCTTTGCACTCATACCCTAGGGAAAGGTATGAATCCAATTATTCTTATTCCAGCTATGAGTAAATGATAGGGCGAGCTGGGCTCTCGAACCTTAGTATAGCAACCGGTCAAGGCAAAGGAAAACACTGAATCCAAATCTATTCAGCTCCGAGGAAGTGGTAAATACATACAGTATAAGTACACTTCTCTCAGTTAATATCTTTTTTTTAAAAGAGATAATTTTCTTCTAAACCAGATATACAAGTGTTTTATTATTGATAGGTAAACATAATACAATTAAAGCGAATATTATTAGAGATTATTTTTTAATAAATCCTACGGCACTAAAACTCTTAAACTATTGTATAAATATGTCAAAGTCAAAAATTATATATATATATATATACACAAGGTGAAACAATAAAATTGTCGTCCTATAGAAAACAACACTACAGCTTTATTTTAAAACTTTTATTGAAAAAATCAATTCAGGTAACTTGATTATGTTGTAGAGCTGACATCTATTCAATGTAGCCGCCTTCAGCCTCAATCACCGTCTCGATACGGATCCTGGACTGGGAGCATGCCTTTTCCACAAGCGCCGGCGGGAGCTCGGCGAATACTCGGCGGATGGCGGCGATCAGGCTGGCTTTGGTGTTGTGGGAGGTTATGTTGGCGATGTTCTCGACGTATGACCAAACGAAGTAGTCCAGTGGGTTCAGGTCGGGGGAGGAGGGGGGCAATGAGAGAAGGGTACAGAGTCGTAACACTCCTTCTGAAGACAAGCCTGAGTCTCTTTGGACTTGTGGGCCGGCGCCGAGTCCTGCTGCCACAGCCAGGGTCTGCCACCGGCCACCTGATTGCACCAGGGGATCACCACACTCTTCAGGACATCCATGTACACTTTGGTGTTGACTTTCAAGCCGACTTCGAAGATGTGAGGTGGCATGATGTGGCCCTCACTTGAAACCACACCAAAGACTGTCGCCGGAAACTTTGATTATTGGTTCATTTGCCAACGCGTTTCGACTTCAATCTTTTTTGAATCCAAGAGTGTTTTATCGAAATTATTTTAGAATGAGAAATAATTATGATAGATAAATTTTGATTTAATGAGAAGACTTCATCGGGGCTTGTAGATCTTGCTATGGGAAAAAAACGAATTAATACTGCTTGATATGTTCAAATTGTTTATGTCATGTGATGGATTTTTTTAAAAGTAAATGGGGTTTTGTGGTTTGATAAACGGATTTGTGACGTTTTATTGCTTTAAATGTTTAGAGGAAGGCGAGCTAATCTTTTGTGTAAATTTTGAATTCTTTTTAATATTATTTTCTTCTATAAATGGTGAAATTTTGAAAAAAAACTTTGTTGTGTTATTGTGTTATGGAGTGTTATATTCTTCTTTTATTATTGTCATGAATGAAGACAAATATGGCAGAATTTTGAAAGTCAAAAGTGTGGTTCGTTAGAATATTGTGAGAAACTAAAAAGTTGGTTGTGTTACCAGTTTTAAAGTCTTTTTTAAGTTCATAGATTCTTTTGTTTAAATTTCTGCACGTTTCTTCTATGTAAAATTTATTGCAATTTTGGCAGCGGATTTTGTAAATACCTGCGTTGGATAAGGAATCTGTGTTTTTGGAGATGTTTTTTGTTATTTGTTTAATTGTTTTTGTTGTGTGGGTAGTGGTTTTTATGCTTAAGTGATTTAAGTTTTTTTCAATTTGGGTGATCGTGGAATTTTGGGGTAAAATTATGTGTCTCAATATAGGGTTAGTATTTGAACCTGGGGGTGATGGCAATGAAGGGGTACTCTGCATTCCCCAAAGCTCCTGCATTATAGGAACCTTATCATCAGATTGTTTTGTGTCATATCTTGGACACTCATTGGGGGGAGTCTTCTTACTCTGCAGAGATGCAGTTGGTGTATTCTACACCCCCAACCTATTGGGCTGAGTTTCAAACTTTGGTTTTTAGGTGAAAAGTTTTGGCGAAGGCAATTTTCTTAGACTTTTTTTTTTAAATAGTTTTTTAAAGAGTTGATATGCTATGAGAAAAGTGATAAAAATGAACTGGTTGCGTAGCATATCCATTCGTTTAATGAAAACTATTTTCTGATATCTACAGTGTATCACAAAAGTGAGTACACCCCTCATATTTCTGCAGATATTTAAGTATACCTTTTCATGGGACAACACTGACAAAATGACACTTTGACATAATGAAAAGTAGTCTGCATGCAGCTTATATAACAGTTAATTTATTTTCCCCTCAAAATAACTTAAAATATAACCACTAAAAGCTAAACCCCTGCCCACAAAAGTGAGTACACCCCTTAGGCAAAATTGTCAATATTAACATACATCATATCAACTGTCAATATTTTGTGTGGCCACCATCATTATCCAGAACTGCCTTTACTCTCCTGGGCATAGAGTTTACCAGAGCTTCACAGGTAGCCACTGGAATGCTCTTCCACTCCTCCATGACGACGTCGCAGAGCTGGCAGTTATTTGAGCCTTGCACACCTCTACCTCCCGCTTGAGGATCCCCCAAAAGATGTTCTATTGGGTTCAAGTCAGGAGGCATGCTTGGCCAGTCGATCACCTTTACCCTCAGCCTCTTCAGTAAAGCAATGGTCGTCTTGGAGGTGTGTTTGGGGTCATTGTCATGCTGGAACACTGCCCTGCTACCCAGTTTCTGGAGGGAGGGGATCATGCTCTGCTGCTGTATTTCACGGTACATGTTGGAGTTCATGTTTCCCTCAATGAAATATAACCCTCCAACACCTGCAGCACTCATGCAGCCTTAGACCACGACATTCCCACCACCATGCTTGACTGTAGGCATGACACAATTATCTTTGTACTCCTCTCCTGGTCGCCGACACACATGCTTGAAGCCATCAGAACCAAACAAATTAATCTTCATCTCATCAGACCATAGGACATGATTCCAGTAATCCATGTACTTTGTTGACATGTCTTCAGCAAACTGTTTGGAGGCTTTCTTGTGTATCGTCTTCAGAAGAGGCTTTCTCCTGACAGCCATGCACACCAATTTGATGTAGAGTGCGGCATATGGTCTGAGCACTAACAGGCTGACCCCCCACTTCTTCAATCTCTGCAGCAATGCTGACAGCACTCCTACGCCGATCTTTTCAAGAAAGCATTTGGATGTAACGCTCAGCACATGCGCTCAGCTTCTTTGGACGACCTACCCGAGGCCTGTTCTGAGTGGACCCCGCACTTTTAAAATGCTGGATGATCCTAGCCACTGTGCTGCAGCTCAGTTTCAGGGTGTTGGCAATCTTCTTGTATCCTTGGCCATCTTCGTGTAGCGCAACAATATGTCTTTTAAGATCCTCAGAGAGTTCTTTGCCATGTGGTGTCATGTCGGAACTTTCAGTGACCAGTATGAGAGAGTGTGAGAGCTGCACTACAAATTTTAACACACCTGCTCCCTTTGCACATGGACCTAGTAACACATGGGCCAAGTAACACTAATGAATCACATGACATTTTGGAGGGAAAATGACAAGCAGTACTCAATTTGGACATTTAGGGGTGTAGTTTCCTAGGGGTGAACTTACTTTTGTTGGCAGGGGTTCAGCTTTTAATGGTTATATTTTGAGGGGAAAATAAAGCAATTCTGTTATATAAGCTGCATACTGACTACTTTTCATTGTGTCAAAGTGTCATTTTGTCAGTGTTGTCCCATGAAGAGATATACTTAAATATCTGCAGAAATATGAGGGGTGTACTCACTTTTGTGATACACTGTAAGAGTCTTCAACTGACCTTTATGTGATTTTTGCAATTGTAAACACCCGGCACTGAGCTCTCCATTTGGAAGATATATGTTAAGTATGGGTGAGGTGTCTTTCAAATTAGCCGTAACTGTTTGGTCTGGCAATTATTTAGTTAAGTGTTAATATGTTACTCCAAATCTCTCCATCTTATCTTAATAAGATATTTTGAGGATCATTTAGCTTTGATGTTAAAGCCATTTGAGGTCAATGTTTGGAGACAACTTATCTATTAATCTTCGTATATTTTTATCATCACCTCGATACTGTCCAAATTCTATGATGGGGAACTTTGCATGTTTGTTAGAGTCGTGACTGTTTAAGAGGAAGTGTTTTTCTCCAAGTATTAGTTTGTTGTACGCGATAGATTTGATTATGTGTCTGTAGTTATTTATTCAAAAGTAAAACGTTCACATGATTTTCTAACAAATTGTTTTTGACAGTATGTAATCCAATAAACAATATTTTTGCTTCCACAATTAGATTTGAAGTAAGTTATTAAAGATTTTTTAGTTGTGACGCTAGTGAATCAGAAAAATTTTCAACAAGAAATTGGTATCCTTTTTTTTTATTTCGTTCTTAATTCTTTCTTGATTTTGATGAAAAGAAATAGTCACCGACTTGTGAAAAGAAAAGAAATAGCTCCCTATATATGAAAAGTAAAGAAACAGCTCACTAAATATGAAAAGAAAAAAAAACCTTATATATGAAAAGAAAAGAAATAAATCCTTATATATTGAAGAAAAGAAAAGATATAGTTCTCTATATATGAAGAGAAACGAAATAGCCCCTAATATACGAAAAAAAAAAAAGAAATAGCTTCTAAATATGAAACGAAAAGAAATAGCCCTCTAAATATGAAACGAAAAGAAATAACTCACTACATATGCAAAGAAAAAAATAGCCTCCTATTATTGAAAAGAAAAGAAATAGTGTCCTATATATGCAAAGAAAAGAAACAGCCTCCTGTATATGAAAAGAAAAGAAATAACTCCCTGTATATGCAAAGAAAAAAGCAATAGCCCTCTATATGTGAAAAGAAAAGAAATAGCTCCCTATTCTTGTTTAAAAATTATATTTTTAACTTGCTTAATGAACTTACAATAGGACTTGAAAAAAATTATATTTCATTAGCAAAAATCGATAATTACTCCATATTTGACGGTAAGTAACTTAAAATTTAGGAAAGTCTTAAACTCATTAATAAAAAACCTTAGAAAATAAATTAAAAGTCAAATGATGGTTATTTGATAAGACTTTTTTCATCTTTCAACTGGTCAACGAAACAAATTCCCAAGATTTTACGAAAAAAAAAAGAAAAAAAGAAATAAAATAATATAAATGAAAAATCCATTTTTCAAAACGAGGGATACTTTATTGATTCTCACCAGTCAAAATTTGCGTCTGATATTTCTCTTACCGGATGATGAAAAACAATGTAATTGGCGTTGACAGCTGTGTATAGCGTTCAATATTATGGAGATCATAAATTCGATAAAACAATAATACGCAATATTTTTTGTCATCCACTTTTTATCGTTATATTTTAAACGTAAGTTGTAAACAGATTTTCAAATTTATTGCTTTGTGCGGTAATTTTTATTTGTCATTTTTGTTTTCTTATTTTGTTTATTTTGTTTGTTTGTTTGTTTGTTTAGTCTCTGTAGGTTTATTGCTTTAAATGGTTCGTAACTTGATAGAATTATGACATTGCATTTCGTCTCTAGTGTATGTTGTCCAAAATGCAACAGAATTTTAACAGAAAATTTATTTAAGCGGTAGTTTATACATCAGTATCGTCCGTGGCTCGCCCAGTCTCGATTGTTAAGCCACTAAACCCATGTATTTATTGTTAGAAAAAGATTCGTCGGTCGCAGGTTTTAGCCAAAACTGGATTAGCCAATGGCCAACTCAAAAAGAACCCAAAAAAACATTATTCACTCTCCAAGTTTATTCTGGTTGGATGTTGCACGTGTGACACTGTTTTCCAGCCTAATAGTATGACCACAAGACTCGAACTGCTACTCGACTTTTCTTGTGATCAACGTGGACGTTCATCCCCTTGAATACATGTCCCGACTTCTGAAAAAGAAAACCGCCCTCTCATGTAGACCTCTCAGAATTAAAGTACCAAAAATGATGTCTTTGTTCACTGAGTTCCAACCATACTAGTACCGATGTCTTGTGTTAATTACAGACATTAAAAAAACTAATCCTTTCATCCTTCTCTTTCTATTATATTCTCTTTCAAAATCTGTCGACCTTCCAAGATTGTTTAGTTTTCCCTTTTTTATACGACTATATACACATCCAAAACTGGCTCATTGGCCAAGTGAGTAGAGTGTTCACCAAAGGTCCGGGAGACCTGGGGTCAATCCCATGTCGAGTCTTACGAAAGACTCAAAAAATTGGTACTTGATGCCTCCTTGCTTAACACTCAGCATAATAAGGTACGGATCAAAGGTAAAGTGGATCAATCCTGAGAAAGGAGTAGCGCCCTCCCCAACACCTTGGTGTTGTAGCTATCAATAAGGGAGCCTTCGGGACACCATCGACTATATATACATCCATGTACATACATACATACATACATACAGTACACCTGTGCATACGATACACCTGTGAATACAATACACCTGTGCTCACACCTGCATGCATATCATCATCATCATCATGTCGTGCCTCTAGCACGGATTTCTCTGAGTCTCCCTCACCACTCATCTCTATCGTCCATCGCTTTCAGCAGATCTTCTAGGCTACATCCTGTGTCTGCACAGGGCTGCTGTTGGTAAGTTCTAGCTAGTCGTCCAACACTTGCTCGTCCGAGTGAATGTGTCTAGAGGAGCATGTCGCTTATGAGTTCATCCTTACTTCTCCAGCAGTGTCCAGCGGCCATAATGATGCTCTATAAAAATGCGAAAGTTAAGGTTCGCTCACCGAATGGAGACACAGACTTCTTTGACATCGTCGTAGGTGAGTTTCAAAGCTGTTCATCATCTGTCGAGTCTACGTATTTCGAACGTCGATAGATTTAATGAAAGAAAATGGCTTTACTCGGGCAAATGCAAGAAGCAGGCGATACCTTACACAAGCAATTACGGACGCGGACTACGCTGATGACATAGCGCTTCTGGTAAATACATCCTCCCAGGCCGAATCGCTGCTGCATAGTATGGATAAGGCAGCAAGGGGCATAGGCATCCATGTCAATGCAAACAAAACAGAATACATGTGCTTTAATCAAAATCAAAGAGGTGACATCTCCATACTAAATGGTGGTTCTCTGAAACCAGTGAACAAGTTCACATACCTCGGAAGCAACGTCTCATCTACCGAAAACGACATTAATACGCGACTAGCGAAAACATGGACAGCTATCGATAGGCTATCGGTCATATGGAAGTCAGACTTATCCGATTAAATAAAACGCAATTTTTTCCAGGCAGCAGCTGTGTCCATACTACTGTTGGAACACCACATAGACAAAGTGTCGAGAGAAAAGGCTTAACGGCAATTGCACAAGAATGCTGTAAGCTGTAATGAACAAATCCTGGAAGCAACATCCCACAAAGCAGCAGCTATACGCCCATCTCCCTTCTGGACATGCATAGATAGATAGATAGATAGATATTTACCCACTCCTCCACTCGGACAGTGTTACATATTCACAACTAACGCTATGTGCGAAATGGACATATAATGTTCATAACGATAGAACATATAAAGAACATAGGAATCTCGAAATTCGAAAACACGTAACGACTTCTTGTTCAGGTACGAAACCTTTTTATTAACTTTGAGTTAAAGGTTTCGACGTAAGAAGGAGAGACACAATCTTCGATGCTGACTTATTCATTTGGCCCCCAACTTGAGCGGCCCTCAAAGGGCGCAAGTTCGCTTCGCACCTGCGAGCTCCAAAAGTCGATCCTTCTCGTTTGGCGTCTAGTACCCTAACTTTGTTCAAATCTCCACAAACCTCTGCGCGCTTCCGGTGCGTGACGTCACCCGCACCCTGTCACCGCGTTTCGTCTCGGACTATTATGACATCTGAGTGACACCTCCATCCGCCCGCGCACGCCCGTGTTAACACCTGCCTCAATGTTGCACCTAACTAACCCATGTGCTGAGCCGAAAGGTTCTCAGCCTAACTAAACTCAATGGCATGAACCGAAATCCCTCAGTTATTATATAACTGCAGGATATGACACAAGGTCAATTTTTAAGTGTAGTTTAACAGGTTTGAATTCAGAGTTTTCCTTCTCCTAGACTAGTTACCTCACCAAGGCTGAAGAACCTAGTCTGCCCTTTTATTTACCCATAGCTGGAAGGAGAATAATCGGATTCATACCTTTCACCAAGGGTATTAGTGCTATGTGAAATGCAATCAGTCTGATCCATGATTTGAACTCGTGTCGCCGTGTCCATTTCCTAAGACAATATATATATATATATATATATATATATACGATATACCTATACGCATAAATACTCATAGAGACACGCATGAACGTATATGCATATGTATTATTGCACCAAGATATGTGCACCAAGAGACAAAAGAACTTATAGTGTCACATTAGTACTTTTTCTTATATTCATGTATTCAATTGTTCAGCATTGGGAGATTTTAATGACAAAATCTCAATTGAATACGATGAGAAGAAAAAAAGAAATTTCAAAATTGTGAGATAAGTAAAGCATTCGACACAGATTTTCCTATCTGAATCATTTGGGTCCTACTTTGAAAAAATATATTGGAAAAGCATTTTTTTTTCTGTGTTTTGCTTTACGATAAATCTCTTGTTGGTTAGCATTCAAAAAACCTTACTTTCTTCAGGCATTTTTCAGATTTGAAAAATATTGATTTTATTCATTGATATATATATATATATATATATATATATATATTCTTCTTTTTTTCTTCTTTGTTTAATGGCATATCAACCTTTGTAGGTTATTTAATGCCAAAGCCATTCTCCTAGAAGAACTGTAGAGGTACTATTTAACCCATAGCTGGGAGGATAAGGGGGTTCATACCTTTCCCAAGGGTATTTACCCGAAAGTGAACATAATAGCGCGACTGGAGTACGAACTCGCTTACAACGATTCCGCAGTCCATCGCTTTAACCATTACACCACGAGGACACCCCCCTATATATATATTAACAGTGTTGGTTGTCTCAAATTCAATTTGTGGGTTTGTGGCGAATATAATTTGTGCGATATAATTTGCAGAGTGCTCAATATCGTATATAATAATAATAAATTAATATATATCAGATTTTATATATTTAATATAGAACTTCTATGGTATTAAATATATCAAATCTAATATATATTCATTTATCATTCTAATTATCATTATTATTTTTATTATTATATATTACTCTTTGAGAGTTTTTTTACACCAACGTTTGTAGATAATTTTCCACTGGAGTCTGAGTGACAGCAAGTCTCCTCAAGTCTCCAAAACGCTTCTTAGTATTCTGGCCGATCTTAACAATGCTGTAATTTGGATTGTCTCTAATCGTCCTCTTATTTCCAAGTCCCGTACCAATCCTTTTGTGACTGTACTGAGTGCATCAGCTACAATTGGTATCACCGCCACTTTCATGTTCCGTAGCTTTTTCAATTCTCTACAAGGTCTAGGTACTTATCCCTCTTTTTGCCTTTCTTCAGTTTTACCCTGTTATCAACTGGAACGTCAAAGTCCATTATTCGGCAGGTTCTCTTTTTTTTTTTTTTTTACTATCACGAGATCTGGTCGTCTTACTGAGATCAGATGATCCATTTATATCTCAAAATTTTGTGCGTGACATTTCCAGGACGGATTCTTAGTTGTGCATATACCATTTGTTCGTATGGTCAAATTTAAACTTCTTGCACAATTCCCAGTGGATCATCTTGCCCACCCAGCTGTGTCTAGTCTTATACTCTCTCTGTGTTAATTTACTGCATTCGCATATAACGTGATTGATCGTTTCTGTCACCATATAATCTACATCTGCTATTTTGTTGCGTCTAATCTATTTTTGCTTAGACATTGTTTGTCCTTATGTCGTTATTTTGAGATTATTATTATTATTATTATTATTATTATTATTATCAAAGGAGAAGCAGATGGACATTAAAAAATTTATATGGTTAGTTAAACTTAAAAAAAACTAACTTGATCATTGCTCTCCGGGTTGAAAACAAAAGAATTGGCTATTTTCCCAACGAGATTATATATTTTTTATACTTTATCACCGTTCTTGATTTTTTTGTTAAGAATGTATTAGAAAATTAGAAAGGTATAATTGATAATCTATAAATTTTGACTGGTATTTACTTTCATCTTCATTTTTAGTCAACATTTTATTGCAACTCATTTGGATCATTAATTACCCAAATGAATTCGGTTAAAAAGACAAGAAAAATGAAATGAAATGCTTATCAAAATTAATTGTTGACACTGCTTCATTAAAAAATAATAAAAAATGCATCCTTGATATTTCATTTTAAAAAATGCAATTGAATTCCAAATGTTGCTTCTTTTAATCCATAATCTTTAAAGACATATTTTTGTTGTCCAATCGGTTGGGGTTTTAGAAGACACCAACTGCGTTTCTGCAGAGGGGTAAGATCCACCCTCCAATGAGTGTCCAAGATATGACACTAAAAGATCTGATAGTGGGGCTCCAGTAATGCTGGAGTTTTAGGGAATGAGGAGTACATTTCATTGCCATTGCTCCTGGGTCCACTCTAACCCAGAGTGGTAACACCTGAGAGGATCCTATCTATGGGTCAAATAGAACTGTTTGTCCATTAGACTGAGCGCAAACAAATGACTTATGCTAAATTTAAGTGCTTGAAATATAACCGTTTGATCATTTAACAAAAGGCTTAAATTGTTACTATTGCATAACAATACTTAAAACCATTTATCTGCACGCAAAAAATGAGCTCAACTAAATGACTTTACAAATCTTATCAATTTAAGGTATATTGATAAAGAGGATTTGGCATTAAATAACCTAAAATGGTTGATATGCCATAAAACCCAACCAAACTAAACCAAACCAATGTATGTTTTTGGTAGTTATCATTCAGAAAAGCTTGCTCTACTCAAGCAATTTGTTAGATTTGAAAAATGTTGATTTTCTTTAGGCTTTTAGACGGGTAGGTTTTTATTTACAACATACTTACAACATTGGCCGATTTGAAAAATGTTGATTTTCTTTAGGTTTTTAGACGGGTAGGTTTTTATTTACAACATACTTACAACATTGGCCGATTTGAAAAATGTTGATTTTCTTTAGTTTTTTTAGACGGGTAGGTTTTTATTTACAACATACTTACAACATTGGCCGATTTGAAAAATGTTGATTTTCTTTAGGTTTTTAGACGGGTAGGTTCCTATTTACAACATACTTACAACATTGGCCGATTCTTTGCTAATGGCTTATCAACGTTCGTGGGTTATTTAATGCCAAAGTGATAATGTAGAAGAAAAGCGTTGATACCATTTAATCAATAGCTCGTGGGGGATAAAAGGTATCATTCCGAAAGTGAACTTAATAGCGCGACTGGTGTTTGAACTTCCTTACTTCAAGGGGGAAAACCAGCCATTACGCAACAGAGACTCCTTGCTACATTGGTCAAAGAAACAGCTCTTTTAATTTAGTGTGAA
The DNA here is from genome assembly GCA_963585895.1 of Sepioteuthis lessoniana. Taxonomy (NCBI): domain Eukaryota; kingdom Metazoa; phylum Mollusca; class Cephalopoda; order Myopsida; family Loliginidae; genus Sepioteuthis; species Sepioteuthis lessoniana. The sequence goes on from CAUZXS010006472.1 coordinate 89,894, forward strand.
GCCATGCCATCATATTTCTTTGAATGTCTTAGACGTCCTTAAATCTTACCTTTGAGTGCGGTTCCAGTCCGGGAGCTTTGAGAAGTTTGGAATACATTTGTTACCATTACTCTGACCCAGAGTGGTCGTACATGTTAGGGTCCCATCTATAGGCCATAGAGTTATTTTCAGTAATTACTTGTATGAGATTGGAATATTTGAAACATATAAATGCATGTAATGTATTAGGATTAAATACAAATATTTGAAACAATATAACTGTATAAAAATAAATGATTATAATCATTAAATAGGAATATTTACTTGAAGTCATGTATTTGCTAGAATAAAGGACTGATTTCGGCATTAAATAACTCAACAATCAGCCTTACCCTTACCTCGCCCAGTCAGCTGGGTCAGTGGAATACGCCGACTGCACTTCTGCAGAGGGGTAAGAACTATCTCCTAACTAGTGTTCTGGGTATGAGACTAAATTGCATCTGATAGTGAGGCTCCAGTCCCAGAGCTTTGGAAAATATGGAATATCCCGAAGTCCACTCTGAACCGAAGTGACAGTACGCGTTAGGGTACCGTCAATGAGTTAAATTGAACTATCTAATCATTTAATATACTTGAATCCATTTAACTCTGTGCAAACAAATAATATTGGATAACAATACTTGAAACAATTTAACAGTATACAAACTATACAGCTCAGGCTCGTTAAATGATACTGTTACCAACAAACTATTCACTTAAAAATCCCACGCAGACACCCCTACACACACACATATGTATGTGTGTGCGTGTGTGTGTAAACAGGATTTTACATTAAATAACTTACAAAGGTTGATATGTCATAAAACACAACCGAACCAACCTTTACTCTTGAAATAAATTTTCAGTTGCAGAAAATAAAAAAAGTCGGTTGAATGTTGAAAGCGTTGCACTTGCACAACCTTGTGTTTCACCAAATCCCTCTGAAAAATAAGAATCAAGATTCGATACTGACTCATACAGACAACGGTCTAGACGTGTAAACCTCATCCCCTTATCATATCAGTTACTCACCTGTGAACACAAGTTCATTTCGATTTAAAATTTAAAATATGTGAAGTTTTAGACTTGATAATTGATCCCATCCTATGGGGGAATCTCAAAGCGTAGTGGCTAATGTGCTGGACTGCGACATCATCGTTCATGAGTTCGAACTCTTGTAACGCTATTACATTCACGAGGCCCAGTTAGCTGGGGTTGCAGAATACACCGACTGGATCTCTGCAGAGAGGTAAAACTGCTCCAACGAGTGTCCCGGGTATGACACTCAGCAATCTGATGGTGAGTTTCCAGTAATGCTGGAGTTTGGGGGAATGCGGGTTTCCCCTTCATTACCATCGCTCCCAGGTCCATTCTGGCCAAGTGGTAACACCTGATAGGATCCTATCTATGGGTGAAATAGAACTATCAAGTATACTTATGCTGAATTGAATTGTTTAAAATGAAACTATTTTGATATTTAAACTGTGTATTTATGTTTAACTGAATTGGTGGAAATAAAACTTTATAATTATAAAAATGGGTTTGGCATTAAATAACCCACAATGGTTGATATGCCATAAAACCAAATCAAACCAATTACGTCCTCTTTCGGACTAATGCCTTTTGGAAAGGTATTAACCCCCTTAACCCCTCCAGCTCTGAGTTAATTAGTATCGCTACTGTTCTTCTAAAAGGGTGAATTTGACATTAAGTAATCCGCGAAGATTTATATGCCATTAAGCAAAGAAATCAAACTAAAGTATCTTATTACAGATGATGTACGAGGTGTGGTCAAAAAGTATGAATGAAGTTTTGTAAGGTAAAAAAAAGATATTCGTACACCCCTGTTCGGTGTAAATGAGATCATCGCATTCTCCATAAATCCTGAATGGTACAACTTGGGAAAAAAGAAGAAAGAAAAAGAGACTGGTGAGAACCGAATAGATTACGGGAGTACGACCATTCATTTGGCCTTGTGCTACATCGAAGCAAAGAGCTTCGTAAATTAATACGGGAGTACGACCATTCATTTGGCCTTGTGCTACATCGAAGCAAAGAGCTTCGTAAATTAATACGGGAGTACGACCATTCATTTGGCCTTGTGCTACATCGAAGCAAAGAGCTTCGTAAATTAATACGGGAGTACGACCATTCATTTGGCCTTGTGCTACATCGAAGCAAAGAGCTTCGTAAATTAATACGGGAGTACGACCATTCATTTGGCCTTGTGCTACATCGAAGCAAAGAGCTTCGTAAATTAATACGGGAGTACGACCATAGACTGAGTTGGGCCAAAATTCTGGACGTCATTTTGGTATTCTTTACCCGGCTAACAAGGAAAACATACATGTCTATTTAATATCCATAACTTGCTTGCACGCAGTTAAAGGGTTTCAAATATTACTATCTAACACTGATAATTCTATTTGTACTCAGTTAAATTATTTCAAGTCTTGCCTACAACACTAATAATTCTATTTAATATTAAGCATTTTTTACACACAGTTAAATAGTTTCAAGCATTGCTATTTATTGTTTGCACACACTTAAATACTACCAGGTATTGTTACCAAACACTAATAGTTCTATTCAACATTATTCATTCGTTTACACACACAGTTAAACGGGGGGATGTCCTCGTGGTGTAATGATTAAAGCGATGACTGCGGAATCGTAGAAAGCGAGTTCGAACTCCAGTCACGCTATTACGTTCACTTACGGACAAATACCATTGGAGAAAGGTATGAACCCCCTTATCCTCCCAGCTATGTGTTAAATAGTACCACTACTGTTCTTCTAGAAGAATGGCTTTGGCATTAAATAACCTATAAAGGTTGATATGCCATTAAACAAAAAAAAAACAACCAACACAGTTAAACGGTTTCAAACGCTGCAAAGTTATACTGATAATTTAATTTAACAGTCATCATTTGTTTGCACTCAGTTTAGTTGTTTCAAGTATGGTAAATGATTAAATAGTTTTATTTGATCCATAGGTGAGACCCTACCTTCTCTAGAGCTCCAAAACGGGAACTTCACCATCAGATGCAGTTTAATATCATATGCAGGATACTCATTGGGTGGTGGTCTTACCCCTCTGCAAAGATTCAATCGGCCTACAGCTCCAGCCAGTTGTATAACAGAGAAAGAGGATACTGATGTATAAAAATTAAATCTTTTTTTTCTTTTATCACACAAAACGTACAGGTGGTTAGAGTACGGAGGGTTGAAGACTGCTGAGATGCACACACAGGGGCTGAGATACGAATCTTCAGTGAACCCCTTTTTTCTTCCTTCTATTTGGGTCGAAATCTTCCTGGTTATATAACATCCCATTCGCCCACTCAAATTCTCGTGGTTACACCTCCTCCCGCCTGCTGCCTGCACGTGATCACGCTTCCATCTAGCATGCTACCAACGCACTTTACGCAGCATTTCAACCGAGAACACCCGCGTCCTGTTTATTCTAGTTACCTAGTGCATTTCAACCAAAGTCCGACTTTCGTCACTGCATCAGCAGATGTCGAAGGGGCCTTCAAGTCAATATACAACAAGCCGACTGGGCTCCATGGTGTTAGGTAGTGTACTTCTCAACGAAACGGTAAATCAGACAATTACTTGTATACCCCTATTCAGAGTAAATAGAATCATCCCATTCTCAACCCGGAAAGAAATAAATCAAAAGAAACTGGTGACAATACTATAGACTGGGTAGGGACCAAAATGGCGGACGTCATTTTGGTCTTCTTCACCCTAATTACTGGTATATATATAAAGTAATAATGTAAAAAAATCTTTTGTTCATTTCTTCAATGAAACTCAGTAAGGAGCTCTGGGGACAAAGTGTAGAGAATAGAGTTTTTTTTTTCCTATGGTGAGATCTTACAACTGATAAAGAATATTTATTTTGTGGAAGTGCCCGTGGTGTAATGGTTATCGTCGTAGGAAATGGATACGGCGACACGAGTTCAAATCCTGGATCAGACTAATTTCATTTCAGGTATGAATCCAATTATTCTCCCTCCAGCAATGGGTAAATATTAGGACAGACTGGGTTCTTTAGCCTTGGTGAGGCAACTAGTCTAGGAGAAGGAACACTCTGAATTCAAACCTGTTAAACTCCGCTTAAAAATTGACCTTGTGTCATATGCAGCCCGAGCGGAGGGGTTGGTAAATATTATAAAGAATATTTATTTGTCTGCTTGTTGGAAAATATTTGTGCTGTTAATGAAAGCAGAAAAGTGTCAATCACCAAGTAAAACAACTGTCAACTTCATATTCCTCTTCCCTTAGGATTGCAAATTGCTATCTAATGAATCTATTTGCACACCCCTGTTTGGCGTAAATAGGATCATCTCATTCTCCATAAATACTGGGTTACACAACCCAGAGAAGGGAAGAAAGAGAAAGATAAACTGGCCAGGGGGGGGTTCTCCATGATGTAAAGCGTTGGACTGCGGAATCGTAGAACGCGAGTTCGAACTCCAGTTGCGCTATGGTGTTCACGTTCGGACAAATACCCTTGGGAAAGGTATGAACCCCTTTATCCTCCCCTCTATGGTTAAATAGTACCACTACTGTCCTTCAAAAAAAAAAAAGGATGGACATGGCATTAAATAACGCGGGTAGGTTGATATACGATTAAATAACAAACATACTAGCTATAACCCAATATGATTACAGGTTTGATTTCTGTTCCTTTGTTTAAATATAATATAATATAATATAATATAATATAATGCATATTCAACTGTATTTCACTTATGTTTGTATTATATATATAACTATGCAATTACACATACCTTATGGTATTATATATAATTATGATATATTTCTTATTATGTTTTATAGTCATGATGATATCAACAATAATAATACAGGCAGACTGTCGTTTCTGATACGAACAGGTTTATTTCTTTCTGCCTTCAGCCCTTGGCGAAGAGAGAAACACAATTCATAAGAGCCTATGCTAACTATACTATGCTGACACGCAAAACCTGTTCGGCACATCTTGTAGAATCTAAGATCTCGAATCATCTCTGGCGGTCGAGACCCAGACTGATCTGATCTGATCCGAAAAACTCAGCCGTCCGCTTCCAGGGATCTATAGCGCTTGGTGAGGCAACCAATCTAGATGAAGGAAAACTCTGAATTCAATCCAGTTGAACTCCGCTTACAAATTGACATTGTGTCACATCGTGCCGGTGACGAAGAGGTTAGACGAATATATAAAATGTCGAAACGATCTTTGAATTTTTACATATACACGAGATATTTTTTATTTTATTTTACCATGTCAATTTTTTAAAATAGTGCTCCTCTCTTGTAAATAGCGTTCGGTTCCATTCGTGGTTTTGGGTGTCTCGGCAATTCTTTAGGTCGAAATATTGCCCTGGAGTTTGCGCGTAACACAGCTGGGAATAATTATGGCAAATACGAAAATAGAAACAATTAGTGTTTACAGCCATTCAATATAAATTTTTGATGAACAGCAAAAAGTGTAAAATGATCAGTCGTTATCCAAGTTATGATGTTTTAACTAGCATAGATTGCTACTTCAGCAAATGAAAATAATCATTGACAAAGCTTATCTTAGTTTGGCACAAGGTCAGAATTATAGGGCACACAGTGAAAATCAAACTCAGTAAAAATAGTCTTTCAGTAAAGCTCGATCCTCATAACACCACGATAAGCACACTTCAAGTGTCAATGTTTATTATGGTTATCTCAGTTTGGCACAAGGTCAGAAGAATGGGGTACTTAGTGAAAATCAAACTCAGTAAAAATGATCTTTTAGCAAAGCTCGCTACGTATAACACCACGATAGGCATACATCAAGTGTATGTAGAGGAGGTGTCATCGTGGTGTAATGGTTAAAGCGCTGGACTGCGGAATCGTAGTAAGCGAGTTCGAACTCCAGTCGCCCTATTACGTTCACTTTCAGACAAATACCTTTGGGAAAGGTATGAACCCCCTTATCCCCCTCTCTAGGGGTTAAATAGTACCACTACTGTTCTTTAAAAAAGGATGGATAAAGCATTAACTAACTAACAAACAGACTGGCGACAAACCAATATGATTACAGCCATGGGTTAAATAGTACCACTACTGTTCTTCTAGAAGGATGGAACTGGCATTAAATAACCCGGGAAGGTTGATATGCCGTTAAACAAAGAAACCAAACCAAACAGTATATGTAAAACATGTATATGTGTATCATATTCTATATTTGTTATTATCTAATTTTTTATGTAATACAATTATTAATGACGTTCAATCATATAAATACTACGTTTATATATAATATAGTTTTATACATATGATTATATGATGATATACCATATATATATATATATATATATATATATAATACGATTTTATATATATATCTTTATACAATCCTTACATCACTATAAAATGAGGCACAAATCAGCGAAAACAGCTCGAAATATCAGCCACTTATTTCATCAAGGCACTGTACAGCTCAACTTTGGTTTTAAAGAGTAGAACGATAATATTGTCGTCCTAAAGAAAACAACACTACAGCTTTATTTTAAAACGTTTATTGAAAAAATCAATTCAGGTAACTTGATTATGTAGTAAAGCTGATATCTATTCAATGTAGCCGCCTTCAGCCTCAATCACCGCCTCGATACGGATCCGGAACTGGGAGAATGCCTTTTCTACAAGTGCCGGCGGGAGCTCGGCGACTACTCGGCGGATGGCGGCAATCAGGCTGGTTTTGATGTTGTGGGAGGTCATGTTGGTGATGTTCTCGACGAAGTAGTCCAGCGGGTTCAGGTCGGGGGAGGAGCGGAGCAGTGGGAGATGGGTACAGAGTCGTAGCACTCCTTCTGAAGCCAAGCCTGGGTCTCTTTGGACTTGTGGGCCGGCGCCGAATCCTGCTGCCACAGCCAGGGTCTGCCACCGGCCACCTGATTGCACCAGGGGATCACCACACTCTTCAGCACTTCCAGGTACACTTTCAAGCCGACTTCGAAGATGTGAGGTGGCATGATGTGGCCCTCACTTGAAACCACACCAAAAACCGTAGCCGGAAACTTTGTTTTCATAACCCTGGGCACGTCTCTGTTATTCGTGGCAATCTAGATTTGCATTTTGAGGGTGCTGGCAATGGTCCTGTTGTTATAACTTGGATCGGTAGAGAGCATGAGTTGTACAGAGGCGCATCTCCGATCTCGCTCGTTGAACATTGTGTCACTTTCAGACTTGATAGAAGGCTCCTATCGCTCTTGGGATTTGTACACAACTGGCCAGCTAATAGATGGTCTGCAACAAAAAAAGAAAACTGGTTTTCATTAAACGGAAATGGAATGATGTCGTCTTTTCTAGGGCGACAATTTAATCGTTCCACCCTCTACATATATTTGGGAGACTCACAGTTGTGTTGTTGGTAACGTGTTGAACTGCGGGTTTCAATTCCAGTCGTGATATTAGCCTCACCTTCGGCCTAATACTCTTTGGAAAATTATAAACTCACTTATGCCAACAGTAATGGGTTAAATAGCGTGACTACTGTCCTTCACCGAGGATGGCTTTGGCATTAAATAACCCTCGAAATTTGACTTGTCATTAAGCAAAGAAACTGAAACCGAACATATTTCACCAGAGGTCTATCAACAGATTTACAGCTCAATACTGGTTCCAAATATTTCTTAACCAAGACGAGAACTTTAAAGATGGGGAGTCTCGCAGACATCCTCCTGCTCTTGACAGCAACCAATTCAAAGTCATTAATAAAGTTGACCCAAACAAAAGCAACAGGAGAGGTTGCAGAAGAACGAAATGTTAACCTTTTAACATTTCGACATTTATACCAAATCTTTTATCGTTAGCAACAACTTGTAAATTCCAAAAGTTCTTGTTTCGAATTGTAAATTTTATTCCCAAGCTGAGATATACTGCTTTAGATTTTGTGTTTTTGTGTGGTTTGCTTTTATGGCACATCAACTATTGTAGGTTATTTAATGCCAAATGCAGATTATACATATATATTGAATATATAAGATTTGTTTTGGTTTGCTTTTATGGCACGTCAACTATTGTAGGTTATTTAATGCCAAATACAGATTATACATATATATTGAATATATAAGATTTGGTTTGCTTTGCTTTCATGGCATATCAACCATTGTGCGTTATTTAATACCAAGTACAGATTATACATATATATCGAATATATATGATTTGTAAACATATTTCATTTTTTGATAACTTTTTTAAACGAGTCTGAGTTCATTTTTTTTGCACACAGTTAAGCGGTTTCATAGATTGTTATCTAATACGAATAATTCTACTTACTATCAATCATTTATTTGCATACAGTTAAATGGTTTCAAGTATTGCTATGTAACAGTAACAATTTAACATCAGTTATTTGTTTGCACACATTAAAATATACATAATATGTATGAGATTAGTTTGTAATTTAATTTTTAAATGAATTAGAACTAATTTGTTTACACACTAGTATTGATATTGTTTTACGGTTAAATGACTTAAATTATTGATATCTTACACTAATTATTCTCTTCAACATTAATCATTTCTTTGCACACAGTGAAGTTTTCACAAGTAAACATGAGTTATTCTATTCAACCGGCCCGTTGGCCTAGTAGGGAGAGTGTTCGCCAATGGTCAGAGAGACCAAGGTTCAATCCCATGCCTAGTCATACCAAAGACTCAAAAAATAGAACTTGATACCGCTTTGCTTAACACCCAACATTATAAGATACGAATTAAGGGTAAAATGGAGCAATCCAGGGAAAGCAGTAGCGCCCTCCCCTACACTTGGGTTTAGTAGCTACTGAAAAGGGAGTCTTCGGGTCGCTCAATACTACAGTCGTCAAGTTTACTTATTTTCAAATGGTTCTAAGTATTGCTATGTATCACTAACAATTCAATTAAACATCAGTCATTTGTTTACACACAGTTTAATGATCAAACAATTCCATTTCTAACAATTCGATTTAACATAAGTCATTTGTTTGGACACATTTTAAATCTCAACATGTTCTATTTGACCCATAGATAGGACCCTATCAAGTGCTACAACTCTGAGCCAGAGTGGACATGGGAGCAATGGCCCTGAAGGGGTACTCCCCTTTCCTCAAAGCCCCAGCATTACTGGAGCCTCACCATCAGTTTAATGCCATATCCAGGACACACTGCTTTTGAGACGATGGTTAAAAACTAAAATGATTTGTATACTGATCTAATAAAGAAGATTTATGGTGCGTGCCGTAACAATTATTCCTTAAGGAAATGGACATGGTTCAAATCCTAGAAGAAGCCGTTTGCATTTCCCTTTGCCCTTTAGGAAAGGCATGAATCCATCTCTTCTTCCTGACAGTTATGAGTGAATAGAAGAGCAGAATGGTTTTTAACTTTGGTAAGGCAACTGGTCTAAGAGAAGGAAAATTTTGATTTCAAACCCCCACAACTCCGCTGAAAAATTGACCTTGTGTCACATTTTACCCGAGGATGAGGTTTCCTTGTTTTAATGCCATATCAACCTTCGTGGGTTAGTTAGTGCCAAAGCAATCCTCGTAGAATAACAACGGTGGAACTAGGCAACCCATAGCTGGAGCTATAAAAGTGTTCATACGTTTTTGCAAGGGTGTTAGTCCGAAAGAGAAAGCAATAACGTGACTGGGGGTCAAACTCGCGAAGGAGGTCTAAATTTCTGAGATGAAGCCTGATGATTTTATCGCTTGAAATATTCGGACTATTGACCTCATCTTTATTGTTATACTCACAATGTTTCGGCCTATATGTCCTTCGGCCTTCTTCAGGTGTTCATGTCAAATTAAGGAACCTCCTCATGTCCACCAGAACACATGGTTCAATGGATAAGACGCTTAGTTGGAAAGTGTTTCTGGATGAAATCATCTAAAGGTTGCAGGTTCAATTCCAACTTCAGGTAAGACAAAAACAAGATTAGAACAATTTGGCCCCGTTTATTGAATAGAGGGTTCAGTTTGAGATTGTGTGTAGGCTCCCGACTTTTACATAAAACACCAAAAAAAAAAAAAAAAAACCGAAGGATATATCGCCCGAAACGTTGTGGGTATAACAATGAATAGTCCGAATATTCCAACAAGTAATAATTATCAAAAAACTAGGTTTGGTTTGCTTTGGTGGTTTTACGGCATATCAACTCTTATCGGTTTATTTAAAGCCGAAGAGCCTTTTTAAAAGCAATTACATTGTTTCAAGTAACTAATGCTACTCATTTGTTAACAATTATAGCATCAAATAACTGTTCTTGATACAAATAATTTGTACAGTTACGTGGCTTCAAGTATTCTGATCTAATACAAATAATTTTCAAATAGATCTATTTGACCCATAGATGGAATCTTAATTTGTTCTACTACTCCGAGTCTGAGAGTACCCGGAAATAAAGGCAATGAAAAGGATGCTCCACACTATTCAGAACACCAGAAGTACCGGATTCAGTTTAATGTCTTACCAAGGACGCCCCTTTTTTTGAAAAAGAGGGGGGCATCGGTATATTCTATGACCCGCCGTAAAGATAGAAAATAAAACTAGGGCTCTATGTTTAATAAAAAGGTCGTTTGTTTGTTTGTTTGTTTGGTTTTATGGAATATCAACCTTTGTGGTTTATTTAATGCAAAGTCCATTTTTATAGAAATAGACAGTTCTGTTTCAAACAATTCAGTTTATCTTAAGTACACAGTTTAATTGTCAAAAACATTTCTATTTCAAGCAATTCATTTTAGTCAAACAGTTCTATTTCAAACCATTCAGTTCAACGGAAGTACAGTTTCAATGTTAAAAACAGTTTTATTTCAAAAAAATTAGTTTAACATGCAAAAACAGTTCCATTTCAAACAATTCAGATTAGCATATGTACGTAGTTTAAAATTAAAACAGTTCTATTTCAAGCAATTCAGTTTAGCATAAGCGTGCAGTTTAGTTTTATTTGACCTATAGATAGGAACCTATCAGGTACTACCACTCCGGGTCAGAGTGGACCTGCGAGCGATAGCAATGTGGGAGTACTCCGTATTCCCCAAAGATCCAGCATTACGAGAACCGCACCATCAGATTGTTTAGTGTCATATCAGGACACTCGTTGGGGGGGCGGTCTTACACCTCTGCAGAAATGCAGTCGGTGTAACGGTCGTTGGTGTGAATGATTCGCTTTCCAAATCACCTCGTAATCCGCTGTGGGCAACTCTCTATTCACAGGTTTAAAATTAGAGACATGCGCAGTAATCAACAAACGAATTCGAAATGGATAGAACTTATAAAAAGAACAGCTTTGGAAAGTGAACGTGAATAGCTTCTTATCGTCTTGTCTTTTAATTTTCTCGGTCCTAAAAGACGTGTTAATTTGTAACTCCTACCTAAATTACGCTCATGGCTCGTAGCCAGCGGCCACGCGCAAATCCAAAACCGTATTTCAATTCGCCCGTTCCACGTTCATTGCAGGATGCTAGATGTAATCTCCACTGTAAAATTAGTAATTAAAAGGTCTTCTCTCTATAATGAACTGTTACACTGACGCCTAAATCCTAACCTAAGTGGTGGATTCTTACACTTATCAGCATTCCAGAACAGTTGAATTGACCGCTACTTTCTGTCATTTACAAGCTTTCTGGTTTTATTTGACCAACAAACTACGGTCGACAATAAAGGCATTTTTATGGATTGAGTGATTGGTTGACTTTAACGGCATGTCAACCCGTTTTGGGTTATTTCATGGTTAGATATTAGTAATCGTGTTCCTTGTACATTTATATTTATATTTCTCTTTAGTTGTTTCTTAATATGGTGATTGATTAATTGATATTAACAGCATGTCAAACTGTCTTGGGTTATTTTACGCAGAGAGATTACATAATCGTGTTCATTCTATATTTATATTCACATTTTTATGTACTTTTTTAAAGAGCTTTTTGTTTTGCACGAGGTGCTATTGAATCCAAACAATTTTCAAACATATCTATTTGACCAATAGGTGGAACCCTAACAGATACTACCACTCCTGGTCAGAGTGTGACCTGTGAGTAATGGCAATGAAGGAGTACATCGCACTCCCTAAAAATCCAGAACTGGAGACACTTCAACAGATGCAGTTTAGTGTCATACTCAGAACAAAGCTTTTCGAGGAGGTCTTACCATTCTACATGGGGATAGTCAGCCTATTTCAAGCCCGATTGGGAGAGGGAGGAAGGACATTTTTTATTAAAATCCTTATTAGGAACCCGATTTCTATTGGCTCGCAAAATCAGCAGTGTATACCGTGATCTCCCCCACAGGAGATCGAACCAGAGATAACAGAAGCTGAAACTCTATCACTGAGATACTGGTCCAAATCGCACACAACCAATGCCAAATTAACTAATGGTAAATGCGCAGGCAATTAACCTGATGTGTCCTGTAGTTACATCCATACTCTTATTGATGACACAGTCACCTCCAGGGCGACGTCTTTCCAAGTGGATTGGAGATACGCATCCGCGTAATCATAACCTCCTGGACAAGGACATAGAGGTACATTTTTTTAAGTAGAGAAATTATATTATAAATTGAATTGCCATGACCAGAAAATACGGCAAACGCTGCGCGTGATATGCCGAACTACTGGGAAAGCTTTTTCGACCATATTAGGTTTCATCAACAGTGTATAGAGACTTGTTCTCCCCCACTGGAGATCGAACCAGCGACCACAGAATGCAGAGCTGAAACTCTACCACTGAGCTACAAGTTCACATCGCACACAACCGATGCCAAAGTATGTCACAGGTAGTTTGCCAGATTTTTTTGGTCACGGTAATTCAATTTATAATACAATTCCTCTACTTATTTATAATATAATTCCTCTATTCAAAAAAAGAAAAATGTACACTATTTATAATATAATTCCTCGATTCAAATAAAGAAAAATGTACACTATTTATAATATAATTCCTCTATTCGAAAAAAAAAAGGAAAATGTACACTATTTATTATATAATTCCTCTATTTGAAAAAAAAAGGAAAATGTACACTATTTATTATATAATTCCTCTATTTGAAAAAAAAAGGAAAATGTACACTATTTATTATATAATTTCTCTATTCAAAAAAGAAAAATGTACACTATTTATAATATAATTCTTCTATTTGAAAAAAAAAAGAAGGAAAATGTACACTATTTATTATATAATTCCTCTATTCAAAAAAGAAAAATGTACACTATTTATAATATAATTCCTCTATTCGAAAAGAAAAAGGAAAATGTACACTATTTATTATATAATTCCTCTCTTCAAAAAAAGAAAAATGTACACTATTTATAATATAATTCCTCTATTCAAAAAAAAAAAAGTACACTATTTATAATATAATTCCTCTATTCAAAAAAAAAAAAAAAGAAAAATGTACACTATTTATAATATAATTCCTCTATTCCTAAAAGAAAAATGTACACTATTTATTATATAATTCCTCTATTCAAAAAAGAAAAATGTACACTATTTATAATATAATTCCTCTATTCGAAAAAAAAAGGAAAATGTACACTATTTATGATATAATTCCTCTATTCAAAAAAAGAAAAATGTACACTATTTATAATATAATTCCTCTATTAAAAAAAAGAAAAATGTACACTATTTATAATATAATTCCTCTATTCAAAAAAAGAAAAATGTACACTATTTATAATATAATTCCTCTATTCAAAAAAAAAAAAAAAGAAAAATGTACACTATTTATTATATAATTCCTGTATTCCTAAAAGGAAAATGTACACTATTTATTATATAATTCCTCTATTCAAAAAAGAAAAATGTACACTATTTATAATATAATTCCTCTATTCGAAAAAAAAAGGAAAATGTACACTATTTATGATATAATTCCTCTATTCAAAAAAAGAAAAATGTACACTATTTATAATATAATTCCTCTATTAAAAAAAAGAAAAATGTACACTATTTATAATATAATTCCTCTATTCAAAAAAAGAAAAATGTACACTATTTATAATATAATTCCTCTATTCAAAAAAAAAGAAAAATGTACACTATTTATTATATAATTCCTCTATTCAAAAAAAAAAAAAAGGAAAATGTACACTATTTATTATGTAATTCCTCTATTCAAAAAAAGAAAAATGTACACTATTTATAATATAATTCCTCTATTCGAAAAAAAAAGGAAAATGTACACTATTTATGATATAATTCCTCTATTCAAAAAAAGAAAAATGTACACTATTTATAATATAATTCCTCTATTAAAAAAAAGAAAAATGTACACTATTTATAATATAATTCCTCTATTTAAAAAAAGAAAAATGTACACTATTTATAATATAATTCCTCTATTCAAAAAAAAAAAGGGAAAATGTACACTATTTATTATATAATTCCTCTATTTAAAAAAAGAAAAATGTACACTATTTATAATATAATTCCTCTATTCAAAAAAAAAAGGAAAATGTACACTATTTATTATATAATTCCTCTATTTAAAAAAAGAAAAATGTACACTATTTATAATATAATTCCTCTATTCAAAAAAGAAAAATGTACACTATTTATTATATAATTCCTCTATTCAAAAAAAAAGAAAAATGTACACTATTTATTATATAATTCCTCTATTTAAAAAAAGAAAAATGTACACTATTTATAATATAATTCCTCTATTCAAAAAAAGAAAAAAGAAAAATGTACACTATTTATAATATAATTCTTCTATTCAAAAAAGAAAAATGTACACTATTTATTATATAATTCCTCTATTCAAAAAAAGAAAAAAGAAAAATGTACACTATTTATTATATAATTCCTCTATTCAAAAAAGAAAAATGTACACTATTTATTATATAATTCCTCTATTCGAAAAAAAAAGGAAAATGTACACTATTTATTATATAATTCCTCTATTCAAAAAAAGAAAAATGTACACTATTTATAATATAATTCCTCTATTCGAAAAAAAAGGAAAATGTACACTATTTATTATATAATTCCTCTATTCAAAAAAAAAAAGAAAAATGTACACTATTTATAATATAATTCCTCTATTCAAAAAAGAAAAATGTACACTATTTATTATATAATTCCTCTATTCAAAAAAAGAAAAAAGAAAAATGTACACTATTTATTATATAATTCCTCTATTCAAAAAAGAAAAATGTACACTATTAATTATATAATTCCTCTATTCGAAAAAAAAAGGAAAATGTACACTATTTATTATATAATTCCTCTATTCAAAAAAAGAAAAATGTACACTATTTATAATATAATTCCTCTATTCGAAAAAAAAGGAAAATGTACACTATTTATTATATAATTCCACTATTCAAAAAAAGAAAAATGTACACTATTTATAATATAATTCCTCTATTCAAAAAAAAAGGAAAATGTACACTATTTATTATATAATTCCTCTATTCAAAAAAAGAAAATGTACACTATTTATAATATAATTCCTCTATTCAAAAAAAAAAAAGGAAAATGTACACTATTTATTATATAATTCCTCTATTCGAAAAAAAAAAGGAAAATGTACACTATTTATTATATAAATCCTCTATTTAAAAAAAGAAAAATGTACACTATTTATAATATAATTCCTCTATTCAAAAAAAGGAAAATGTACACTATTTATTATATAATTCCTCTATTCAAAAAAAGAAAAATGTACACTATTTATTATATAATTCCTCTATTCGAAAAAAAAAATGTACACTATTTATTATATAATTCCTCTATTAAAAAAAAAGAAAAATGTACACTATTTATAATATAATTCCTCTATTCAAAAAAAGGAAAATGTACACTATTTATTATATAATTCCTCTATTTAAAAAAAGAAAAATGTACACTATTTATAATATAATTCCTCTATTTAAAAAAAGAAAAATGTACACTATTTATAATATAATTCCTCTATTCAAAAAAGAAAAATGTACACTATTTATTATATAATTCCTCTATTAAAAAAAAAAGAAAAATGTACACTATTTATAATATAATTCCTCTATTTAAAAAAAGAAAAATGTACACTATTTATAATATAATTCCTCTATTCAAAAAAAGAAAAAAGAAAAATGTACACTATTTATAATATAATTCCTCTATTCAAAAAAGAAAAATGTACACTATTTATTATATAATTCCTCTATTCAAAAAAAAAGAAAAATGTACACTATTTATAATATAATTCCTCTATTCAAAAAAGAAAAATGTACACTATTTATTATATAATTCCTCCATTCAAAAAAAAAAGAAAAATGTACACTATAATATAATTCCTCTATTCAAAAAAGAAAAATGTACACTATTCATTTTATAATTCCTCTATTCGAAAAAAAAAGGAAAATGTACACTATTTATTATATAATTCCTCTATTCAAAAAAAGAAAAATGTACACTATTTATAATATAATTCCTCTATTCGAAAAAAAAAGGAAAATGTACACTATTTATTATATAATTCCTCTATTCAAAAAAAAAAGGAAAATGTACACTATTTATTATATAATTCCTCTATTAAAAAAAAAAGAAAAATGTACACTATTTATAATATAATTCCTCTATTCAAAAAAAAAAAGGAAAATGTACACTATTTATTATATAATTCCTCTATTCGAAAAAAAAGGAAAATGTACACTATTTATTATATAATTCCTCTATTTAAAAAAGAAAAATGTACACTATTTATAATATAATTCCTCTATTCGAAAAAAAAAGGAAAATGTACACTATTTATTATATAATTCCTCTATTCAAAAAAAGAAAAATGTACACTATTTATAATATAATTCCTCTATTCAAAAAAAAAAAGGAAAATGTACACTATTTATTATATAATTCCTCTATTCGAAAAAAAAGGAAAATGTACACTATTTATTATATAATTCCTCTATTAAAAAAAAAGAAAAATGTACACTATTTATAATATAATTCCTCTATTCAAAAAAAGGAAAATGTACACTATTTATTATATAATTCCTCTATTTAAAAAAAGAAAAATGTACACTATTTATAATATAATTCCTCTATTTAAAAAAAGAAAAATGTACACTATTTATAATATAATTCCTCTATTCAAAAAAGAAAAATGTGCTCTATTTATTATATAATTCCTCTATTCAAAAAAAAAAGAAAAATGTACACTATTTATAATATAATTCCTCTATTTAAAAAAAGAAAAATGTACACTATTTATAATATAATTCCTCTATTCAAAAAAAGAAAAAAGAAAAATGTACACTATTTATAATATAATTCCTCTATTCAAAAAAGAAAAATGTACACTATTTATTATATAATTCCTCTATTAAAAAAAAAAAGAAAAATGTACACTATTTATAATATAATTCCTCTATTCAAAAAAAAAAAAGGGAAAATATACACTATTTATTATATAATTCCTCTATTTAAAAAAAGAAAAATGTACACTATTTATAATATAATTCCTCTATTCAAAAAAAAAAAAGGGAAAATGTACACTATTTATTATATAATTCCTCTATTTAAAAAAAGAAAAATGTACACTATTTATAATATAATTCCTCTATTCAAAAAAAAAAAGGGAAAATGTACACTATTTATAATATAATTCCTCTATTTAAAAAAAGAAAAATGTACACTATTTATAATATAATTCCTCTATTCAAAAAAAAAAAAGGGAAAATGTACACTATTTATTATATAATTCCTCTATTTAAAAAAAGAAAAATGTACACTATTTATAATATAATTCCTCTATTCAAAAAAAGAAAAAAGATGTTCACTATTCATAATATAATTCCTCTATTCAAAAAAAGAAAAATGTACACTATTTATAATATATATTCAAAAAAAAAAGAAAAATTTACATTATTTACTCATGACTTGCAAAAATCAACACGTAATTTCTTTTGCTTCCTAACAGCATTCGCTAGCTTGAAACGTGAAATGCGTGTTCGTAATAGGAAGTCCATTTGTTTATTTGCGTTTAGTCTTGGTTCGTTGCAACATATTAAGATAAGTATAAAATGACAAACCGATCGGAATAGATACAAAAACAACTGGATTCATGCATTTATTGAGAACAGTCATGCGAAACGAATAAGAAAAGACTAGAGGAGAATTTGAAATTAGTGTAACAACTTAATTTGTACTTTTCATCGAGTTGGATTTCTAGAGAGCAGTATTAAGAATCTATCTATCTATCTGTCTGTCTGTCTGTCTTCTTATCTATCTATAGATCTATCAAACTGTCTATCAGTAGAAAAACTGTGATAGATAGATAGATAGATAGATAGATAGATAGATAGATAGATAGATAGATTTAGGTTAGGCTATTTGGTATAATGATACATAAAGCCATGATTGCTATTTTATGCCAAATCCAATTTACGACCACACACACACACACACACCGTTATATATATATATATATATATATATGTGTGTGTGTGTGTGTGTGTGTGTGTGTGTGTGTGTGTGTGTGTGTGTGTGTGTGTGATTTGTAAGTGAATAGTTTGTGGGTAACTTCATTTCAAACGAATTAAACTCATTTGTTTGTACACAGTTAAAAGGTTTCAAATATTACTATTTAACACTAATAAGTCTCGTTAATTTTAATCATTTGTTTTCCCACAGTTAAAAGGTTTCAAGTATTATCATCCAACACTGATTATTCATTTTGATATAAATCATTTGTTTGCGAAAATGTAATTGGTTTCAAGCATTGCTAGTCAACATTAATAATTATATATTTCAAGTATTCCTATCTAATACGAACAATTCGCTCATAGCTTTTTTGTTTCAAAAAGCTAATAACCCTTGTAAAAGATTGAACAGTTCTTTTTAAACCATAGATTAGACCCTAACATGTACTTCCACTCCAGGTCAAAGTGGACCTGAAAGTAATGGTAATGAAGGGATACGCCCCATACACCAAACACCAAGATTAGATCCTCACCATCAGATGCAGTTTGATGTCATACCCAGGACACTAAATGGTTTCAAGTATTGCTATCTAACACTAATAATTCTATTCAACGTTATTCATTCGTTTGCACATAATTAACTGACTTCAAGTACTGCTATTTAATATAAATATTTCAATTTAAAATTAATCATTTGTTTACGCACAGTTAAATCGTTTCATTTATAGTGAATGATTAAATAGTCCTATTGCACCCACAGGTTCTACCATCCCTAGGGGGTCTCGTGGTGTAATAGCTAAAGAGTTGGGTTGCGGCCTCAAAGTAAGAGAGTTCGTAGTCTTGCTATTATGTTTACTTTCGGACGAAAACACTTGAAAAAGGGTATAAACCCCCTTTAACCTCCCTCAGCTATGGGTTTAAATAATATCACTGCTGTTCTACAAGGCTGGCTTTGGAATTAAGATAACCTTCGAAGGTTGATATGTCATTAAACAAGGAAACGGAACCCAACCAAACTACTTCTCCGGTTCAAAATTAACATGAAAGTAATGGCAATGAAGTGCTACTCAACATTCGTCAAAGCTCCAGGACTGAAGCCTCACCGTCAGATAGTTTAGTGTCATACCTAATGCACTCATTGGGGGTGTCCTACCTCTCTGCAGAGAGGTACAGTCGGCATATTCTACAGCTCCAGCCGACAAGCCGGATAGATAGATAGATAGATAGATAGATAGATAGATAGATAGATAGATAGATAAAGAAGAAAATCCACTTATTTTAGTAACAACTTTTTCGAAGCGACTTTTATATTCTTCCTTTTACCGTTGTAAACTCGATAACATCAAATGGAATTATCAGAATTAAATTATGTGACGCTCCAAGGTTTCTTCATTTTTAATTGTGCTATTTATTTCTTTATAACCCCGGGACTTATTTTTAAAGATTAATCTTCTTTGAAGTACGAATTAATCTCTCTTTTCGTTTTCATTTTTTCCTTTCCTTTCCTTTCCTTTCCTTTGTTTTTACTGTTTTTTTTTCTTTTTTCTTTCTTTTTCTTTTTTAATTTATTCATGTCTTTCCGACTTAGACTTAATGACAGAAGCATATCCAGTATAACGCTTCAAGAAAGCAAAATGTTTTCGATGGAAAATTTTGAACAAAAGTTTTCTCAAAAAAATATGGAGAATGAATAAATAGATAAATAAATAAAATAAAAGAATGTTAGAAAAAATAAACTACGGCAGACTGAACAAATAATTTTATCTTTAACAGAAGACATTCGTTGTTGTAAACCTAAATTTTGTTCGTCGAAATTATCGTGAAAATCAAACTCACAAGTGAAAATCAAACTCACTAATAATGTTCTTCTAGCCGAGGTTGCAAACCATTACACTAGACGAGGTTCCCATAAACTACGATCTGTAGATATGTTTAGTGTAGTTTGGCACTAGGCCAGAAGTATAGGAAACTCAAAGAGAATCAAACCTATTAATAATCCTCTGCACGATAAACCCTAAGTAATTTAATAATAGCTTGATTTAGTTAAAGGTCAGATGTATAGGGGATCCAGTTAGAATCAAACTCACTAACGATAGTCTTATACATGAAGCTAGCAAGTTCAAGTATTCATCTATTATAACAGTTGTTTAAATAATGACATCCAGTGCGAATGCTGACGACACAAATTTGTTATTCAGTCGCAAATTAGACTGGAAATTGCTTTATTTTCTAAATCCAGTTGAGAATCTATTGTGGTAATTCTAAAAAAAATGATCCATGAGGAGATTCCACCCATTAAAAATCTATTAAATGCCATTTGAGAAAGTTGGAACCACATTGATTGAGAATATTGCTTTAAATTAGCGGAATCCATGACTGGAAGAATTAAGACTGTCATAAAATCTCTAGAAGGAACGATTAAGAAATAATACACATAAGTGTATTACTGTAATAAGAATCTTGATATAATATGTTGCATGTACATACACTCACACGTGTGTGTAGATAGATAGATAGATAGATAGATAGATAGATAGATAGATAGATAGATTGTATTTGTGAGTTGTCAGAAAGAAATCGGGAGATTGATTGATTGATTGATTGATTTTAATGGGATGTCAACCAATTTAGGGATATTCTAAGTAAGAACATTAGTTTATTACTGTAATAAGAATCTTGATATGATTGATATGTTGCATGTACTCACACATGTACACACTCACACGTGTGTGTGTAGATAGATAGATAGATAGATTGTATGAGTGAGTTGTCAGGAAGAAATAAGGAGAATGATTTATTGATTGATTGATTAATTGATTTTAATGGTATGTCAACCTATTTAGGGATATTTTGTGCCTAAAGTTTTGGTCATTTGCGTTCATTGTGCATTCATATTTAAATTTTTTGTGTAGTTGTTTCTTTAGAAGGTTTTTCTACACGGTCCTATCAAATACTAATAATTTTTAGACATATACTTGAACTATAGATGGGACCCTAGCAGGTACTGCCAGGTTATGCAGAGTAAATATTACGGTATAACCTAAGGTTAGGGGGAAATTATGGAATTCATGGACAAAAAATTGAAATTATTTCTTAATCGTTCCTTCTAGAGATTTTATGACAGTCTTAATTCTTCCAGTCATGGATTCCGCTAATTTAAAGCAATATTCTCAATCAATGTGGTTCCAACTTTCTCAAATGGCATTTAATAGATTTTTAATGGGTGGAATCTCCTCATGGATCATTTTTTTTAGAATTACCACAATAGATTCTCAATTGGATTTAGATCCAGACTTCGCACTGGCCATGTCTGATTTTGATATACCTTTCCTGGTGAAAAGCTTTAATCTCATTTGCTCCAAGACAAGATGCATTATTATCTTGAAAAATTACTTCATCATTACCCAAACAATTTTCAATTAATGAAAAGAAAAAATCATCCAAGATTTCAGTGTACATATGGGCATTGATTGTGTTAATATATTTCATTGTCACAAATAATCTTTGCTTTATTTATATATCTCTTCTCTTTGTCTTCATTTTAATAATCTTAAAATACTACATATTTTTCAAGCATCATTTGGTACTCAACACTTAATTTCCTTTTTATTACTGATAAATGGTATTAGTCTGGATTTCCTTCTTTGTACAACCTGTTCTTCAGAAACAGGTAAGATTTTCCCGTATGCACATTTAGAGAGAAATAGTGATGAAGGGGCAATTCCATACTCCCCAAATTTCAAGAAGTGGAACCTCACCATCCGATATAGTTAAGTGTCATGCCCAAGGCACCCTTTTTTGTGCGGTCTTACCTCCTTTTCAGAGGATGCAGTAAGTTTGTTCTAAGTCTCAACCGACAAAACTTAAATGATGAGAGAAAATAGTAAAAGAGTGAAAAACTGATGAAAACGCAGAGATAGATTGATATACGCAATGGATGCTGAAAAGTTACTGGCCAATGCAAGAAGGTAATGAAAGAAAGCAAGCAAAAATACTTACTTAAAGCAAAGCACAGTTTTTTGACAGGGCATTAAAGTTAAACATCAATGATGTTGTTCAATTCTTAGATAGGTAACTGCTTAGTAATTGCAGGCACTGTAAGCAATCTGCGGCCTATGTGCCGGACTAAGCAAAGCTTCGTAAATAACAGCAGCAGGCACTACAAGCAATTTGTGGCCTATGTGCCAGACTAAGCAAAGTCTCGTAAATAACAGCTACAAGCACTGTAAGCAATCTGTGGCCTATGTGCCAGACTACACAAAGCCTCGTAAATAACAGCTGCAAGCACTGTAAGCAATCTGTGGCCTATGTGCCAGACTACGCAAAGCCTCGTAAATAACAGCTGCAAGCACTGTAAGCAATCTGTGGCCTATGTGCCAGACTACGCAAAGCCTCGTAAATAACAGCTGCAAGCACTGTAAGCAATATGTGGTCTATGTGCCAGACTACGCAAAGCCTCGTAAATAACAGCTACAAGCACTGTAAGCAATATGTGGCCTATGTGCCAGACTACGCAAAGCTTCGTAAATAACAGCAACTAGCACTGTAAGCAATCTGCGGCCTATGTGCCGGACTAAGAAAAGCTTCGTAAATAACAGCAACTAGCACTGTAAGCAATCTGCGGCCTATGTGCCGGACTAAGCAAAGCTTCGTAAATAACAGCAACTAGCACTGTAAGCAATCTGCGGCCTATGTGCCGGACTAAGCAAAGCCTCGTAAATAACAGCAGTAGGCACTGTAAGCAATATGTGGCCTATTTGCTGGACTAAGCAAAACCTCGTAAATAACAGCGGCAGGCACTGTAAGCAATATGTGGCCTATGCACCGGACTAAGCAAAGTAAATAAAAACAAAGGAACGAACAGAAAAATAAGAACGACTGAAAACTGATTGACTGATTGATTTTAATAACGTGTCAACACGTCTAGGGTTATTTTATGCGGGAATTGTCTACATTTGCACATTTATATTTATATTTTTGTGTACTTCTTTCGGACGATTTTTTTTTTGCACATAGTCATAGGATATCAAACATTCTTATCTAATAGAAATAATTTGCATACAGTTGTACGATTTAAAGTATTCTAGTAAATCCATTGGGTCCATAGAATCGTCTCTATTAGTTACTACCAATCTGTGTCAGTAGTCATGGGAGCAATAAAGAAGTACTCCACACTACCCAGAGCTCCAGAAGTGGAGCCTCACCATCATAGGCAGTTTAGTGTCATACTAAGGGCCCACCTTTTGAAGAGGTCTTACCCCTCTGTAGGGTATACAGTCAGTTTATTCTAAGCCCCACCAACATGTGAGAGAAGAGTAAGAAACAGGAAAAGATGTAAAAAGAAAGAATAAAAATGAAAACTTCAACAACTAATCAAAATTGATGTTCAGATACTTCTTATCGTGATTGATCACTTGAGGGAAAAACAGATTGAAAGATTTTAGTTTTGAAAATCCCACAGTACTAGAACTGATTTTCGACACCGTCACACATGATATAAAGCAGCACTTTCAACACAGTGATTTCTGTAACAAATTCGCTTGACTCAAACTAATTGAGATAGTGTAAAGGAAAAGGAAAAGGAAAAATATGAGTTGTTATAAATGAGCGTGAATTTGAGGCTCAAACGACAGAAAAAATCTTTGCTAAAAATTTACTTTCTGTGGTTTCCTTCAAAGTAATCATTTACCTTACAAAGGCTCACAAACGGTTGCTGCTACAAACGAAAAGTAGCAACAAAAATCTCTTTAACATTCGGATCACTGTTTAAGATTCTCCAAATTTTTAAGTACCGTATTGATAGATAGATAGATGCTGAAAAGTTATCGGCCAAAACCAAGAGAGCAATAGATCAGAACCACGAAACATATATGCAGTTCTATATGATCATCCCTCAGCTCAACACTTTTTTATTGGATCGAGAACTCCTCACCATTCTCTCATAGATAGATAGATAGATAGATAGATTGGAACAAACTGAGATAGATAGATAGATAGATCCGAGTAAAGCTGGAAACTGTGTGTGTGCATGAGTGTGTGTGCATGCGCATACGATTGAAAAGTAACGTCCATAATTAAGTACACCCTAAGAATTAAAATAAATAAATAAATAGTTCATTTTCTTGCTAAACAAGCATCCCAGAATTTAACTATTTAGATTTAGAAAATTACAAAATCCTAACTGATAATATTAGGCATTGTTACCAAACTCTGCAACATTGAAACTGGAATCAAAAATAAAACTACAACACTTAAGTAAAAACAAATGCACACACACACACACACATATATATATATATATATATATATATATCATTATTAAGTCTGGATGACGGCGCGGATTCCCCTAACTCTCTAACTCTCTCTCTCGCCATCCATCCCTATCATCCATCGCCCTTAGTAGTTCTTCAAAACTACATCCTGTGTCCACAAAGACCTGATGTAAATAAGTTCTTGCTGGTCGGTCAACACTGGCTCATCCGTGTGTAGGGCTCCATAGGAGAACGTCACATGAGTTCGTCTTTGCTTTTCCTGCAGTGTCCCGCATGTCTTGTTCGTCTGACTTGGTGGTGTTATGGTTAGCAAGCTAGACTAGCAAACCTGCACGAGTGAATTCGAGTTTCATTGGGTACCCCATCTTTATGTCCTTGTGCCACATGTAAGCAAAAAGCTTAGTAAATTTCAACTTAGTTTATATATATATTTATTATTGTTATATTATATCAATAGATTCTACAGATATACTTAAACGGAATTATCCGACAAACGGGTGAAATAAATTTATAATAGAATATACTTATAGATTTTCTTGTTTCTCAATTATATATATATATATATATAATTGGCTCCACTCGTGTTGAGCACTCTTGTAATTGTAGCATTGCAGTGTTCGCGGAAGGTTTTTAGTTTTGTTTTGACCAACTGACTGCATATCCCTTGATTTTTTTCAAGGGGTCTGGCGAGGTTGGCCTTTTCTTTCTTTTTGACCTATAATACTTTTTCTTTTTCCCCCGGGCGGTGATTCGAGATACTCTTATCTCTTGTTCCTGGCGGGTTTTTTTTTCTTTTTTTCTGGTACCATGAATGCTGGTAGATATTAGATTAGTAAATATATATATATATATAGGAAGCGAAACTTTTTTTTTGACTGCTACGTATTCATATGTTTGATAGATTGATAGATTGATCTTAACGACATATAAAGTCATTTAGTTTTGTTTTATTGCCTAAAGGTTAGGAAATCCTGTTCATTGGACGTTCATATCTACACTTTTTATGCAATTGTTTCTGAAGAGGTTTTTTTTTTTATTACAGAAGGTCCTATCGAACGCGAATAATCTTTTGGACCCATAGATGGAATATTGTCCCGCTGTGCGTATTCTAAGCCTCGTTGACCGGGCGTATTCGTATATTTAGTTACTGAATTTCAATACGGCAGAATTTACTAATAAAAAAAGATACCTAATAATATCCGTTTTTAATTGCACAATTTTCTACTAAAGATAATTTTTAAAAGTCCCCGTATTTTTTATTTAGTAGATTTTTTTTTTAATTCAAAAAGTTGTTGGGTGTGTACTTGATTGTTGGCAATGCTGTATGTTTGTGCATAAACGAAAGTTTTACTTTTTTATGTCTAAATACGAGGGCCATTCAATAAATAATTTTGCCTTAAGATTTGGAAATAAGAACCATTATATACAGCCACACCTTTTTCTTGGAAATCAATTGTGATCGATCCTTTTATGTCTCAGAAGTCTGTCAGTTTTTACTGATCGCCAGCCCGGAACTTTTTTCCTGTTACGGAGAGTCAATATGTTTTCACTCCATGGACTGTATTTTCGATTCGGGCTCTTTGTGGCAAAGCCATGTTTTTTTAATAAAAGCCTGTTCACCTAACACATGACGCATTCTTCAGTAAATATTGCGTGGTTTGCATTTGTCAGCTAGCAAAAATCTGATGACAGATCTCTGTTCTAACCTGGAGCATTTTGATTTAATACCATTTTGAAGTTTGTGAGATTGAAATGACTTTTGCTATAAACCAATTCCAAGCAATGCAGTGCTTACATTTATGGGGGAAAAACGTCTTAAAAAACCCTTATTTTTTAATGACCCTCGTAAATAAGAGGTTTCTTTATTGCATTTCATAATCCAAAATAAATCCAATCTTTCGCTTGCCCAGTCGGCTGGGACTGTAGAATACACCGACTGAATCTCTGCAGAGGGGTAAGACTCCCCCCAACGAATGTCCTGGATATGACACTAAACAATCTGATGGTGAGGTTCCAGTGATGCTGCAGTTTTGGGGAATGCGGAGTACCTCTTTATTGTCATTGCTCCCTGGTCCACTCTGGCCCGACGTGATAGCAACTGATAGGGCCCTATCTATGGGTTAAATGGAACTAACGGCATGCTTATGCTAAACTTAATTGTTTGATTAAATTGAATAGCTTGAAATAGAAACGTTTTTGGCAATTAAACCGTACTTACATTTAAACTGCGTGCTTAATGCTAAACTGAATTATTTGAAATAGAACTGTTTTTTAACATTGAAACTGTATTTACACTAAACTGAATTATTATACATAGAACTGTTTTGACATTTTACTGTGTAAACATATCTGTACTTACGCTAAACTTAATTAGCTGAATGAGAACTGTTTGAATGAACTGAATAGTTTACATGAAAATTGATTTGGCGTTAAATATCCTACAAAGGTTGATATGCCATAAAACCCAACCAACCAACCAATCTTTCGTGAAATTATTTGAGCCAAAAATCAAGCACAAAATTCTCAACATGTCTTTGACAAGCACAATCAAGTAATTGACCGTGGTGTAACGGTTATCGTCGTTGGAAATGGACACGGCGACACGAGTTCAAATCCTTGACGAAGTTGATTGCATTTCACAAAGCACTAATACCCTTGCGAAAGGTATGAATCTGATTATTCTTCCTCCAGCTATGGAAAAATAGTAGGGGCAGCCTGGGTTAGGCAACTAGTGTAGGAGAAGGAAAACTCTGAATTCAAACATGTTAATTGACCTTGTGTCACATCCTGCCTGTGTGGAAGGGAGGGTAAATATTTACAATCACGTAGAATCCATTTCTGTGCATGCGCGAAAGAAGATATTTGGATTTGTTGTTTAATGGCATATCAACCTTTGTATGTTATTTAATAACAAATCCATCCTTCTTCAAGGACAATAGTGATACCATTTAACCCATACCTGGGAGGATAAGGAGGTTCATACCTTTCCCAGGAGTATTTATCCGAAAGTGAATGTAATAGCGTGACTGGAGTTCGAACTCGCTTACCACGATTCCGCAGTCCAGTGCTTTAACTATTACACCCCCGAAACACACACACCCAAATAGAAACTATCATTATGGCTTGTTCAAACTGGTAATAAAGACCCAATGTTATTTTCTGGTTTTCAAACGTGACAACCGTATGAGTATACTCACTTACAAGGGTGTTGTGAAGGATTACTTCGTGCTACTGGAACCATGAAACCTTGTACAGTCTGTCGCATATTATTTGAAGAGGAAATATACACTTATAGCATTGTAAGCAAATAGTACTGCGGCGAGAATAGGCAAGTTATCAAAAAAATCCAACAGCTGAAAGAAAGACAAGTGGCCAAAGTTCAATATCTCTTCCGGTGCACTATATGTAACAAGATAAGTTTCATCTACCATCCCGGATAGGATCACCAGCAAATATATATGTATCATGGATTCGTGATTTTTTTTTTTTTTTTTTTTTAGTGGCTAGACTACGAAAAGTCGAAAAGAGACGAGGAACGAATCAAAGATACAAGGTTTGGTTTAGTTTGATTTGGCTTTATGACGTATCAAACCTGTTTACACACACACACACACACACACACACACACACATATATATATACATATATATTATTTGTAAGCGAATAGTTTAGCGGTAACATTGTTTTTAAACGAGCCCGAGCTCATTTGTTTGCACACAGTTAAATGTTATTGCTATTTAACAATAATAATTCTAAATAATTCTGCTTAAAATCTATTATTTGTTTGTGAACAGTTAAATAATATCAAGTATAATAAATGAGTGAATAGTTCTATTTTTGACACATAGATGGGAGCATAGTAGGTATAACCTCTCCGGGTCAGAGGGAACCTGGGATAAAGGCAAACAAGAGGTACTCCGCATTTCCCAAAGCTCCAGGACTGGAACCTTACCTAAAGATTTTTAGTGTCATAGACAGGATACTTGTTATGGGGGGTCTTGCCCCTCTGCAGAGGCACAGTATGCGTATTCTACAGTCACTGACGGTTTGTAAAAAAGGAAGCCAGCCCACTCGTGGTGTATGTTTTCTGTACTTCAACGACTTCAGAGACTGAAGAGAGAGAGGGGGGGGTTCTTACGAAGGTCATTGAACGAATTGTATTTTTCTGTGCTTTTCCCTCACCAGCCGACTATCAGCCATTACGGACATAGCAGTCACCAGTGACAATGCTTCATACTGCTATGAAGAATTACTCGGCATAGCATTCCAACGATTTAACAGGCCATGGGACTTGAAACACAACTACTTAGGGATATCGACATTAGATACATGCACTCTGTCGGCTGGGCCCAAATTAAAACGACCCCCACAAAAGGTCTCCTGTTTATGATCTTAAACTGCATCCAGTAGTTTGACTCCAGTTAGGGAGCTCTGGGCAGAGTGTAGTTACCTCTTCGTTTCCATTACTCCCAGGTCCACTCAGACACGGAGTACTTGTTAGGATCTCATGTATGTTGGTTGGTTGGGTTGGGTTTTATGGCATGTCAACTTTTGTAGGTTATTTAACGCCAAATCCTCTTTATACATATTATATATGATTTGTAAACGCATAGTTTGTAAATAAAATTTTTAAACAGCCCTGAGTTCATTTGTTTGCACACAGTTAAATGGTTATTGTAATTTACGAAGCTTTTTGCTCCGGTATGGCACAAGACCGAATGAATGCCGCACCCAATGAGACACGAACGCACTCGTGAAGGTTTACTAGTCTAGATTGCTAACCATTACACCATCCGAGGAGCCCGGTTAAATGGTTATAAATATTATTTGTAAGTCAATAGTTTGTAGTTAATCTTATTTTTAAACGAGTCAGAGCTAATTTGTTAAATACTTATACATACGATTTGAAAGTCGATAGTTTGAAGGTAATCGTGTTTTTAAATGAGTCACAGCTAATTTGTTTGCACACAAATATTTCTATTGTTTGCACACAGTTAAATGGTTCCAAGTATTCTCACACGAGTAGTTCTATTTTGTATTAATCCTTTGTTTGCACTCACTTAAATAGTTTCAAGTATTGCTAACTAACATCAATAGTTTTATTTACACATAGTTAAATGGTTTCAAGTATAGCAAATCAGCACTAATAAATCTATTCAACATTACTCATTCGTTAGTACACAGGTAAATTGTTCCAACTATTGCTATGTATCACTAACAATTCAATTAAGCATCATTAATTTGTTCATTCATAGTCAAATCGTCAAACAGTTCTATTTCTAATAATTCAATTTGCTACTACTCCGAATCAGAGTAGAACTGGGAACAATGGCAATGAAAAAGTAATCTACATTTCCCAAAGTTCGAGCCATACCATCAGTTTAGTGATACTAAGAAATTAATCTGCCGAATTAGCATGTGTATGAGAGAGAGAGAGAGAGCCTAAATAGATCTCACACTAAGATTAACTGGGAGAAGTTTGATTAGCCTAGGCCTGGGTATGCCTGATCTGGAGAGCCACTGGCTTGCTGAAAGACTTGCATACTTGGACCGATCCTTGATGGGGGACGCAGTGTGGAGACGAAAGGCGAGTTGGACTTTTCCTCGCCTCAAGTCAGACCCAAAGGCTGAAGGTCGACGTAAGCCTTTGGGCGAAACACTGTTTGTCCGTGAGTGCCGAACGGTCCTTCGTAACCTTCTTTGGTCCAGTGACCGCTCATGGCCTCGGCAAGAACTATATCGGGAGCTAGTGGTGGGTTCCGCTTCGGATCCTCTTAGCGAGCGGCACAGCTGGACGGCGGAGGAGATCCGCTCTCATTGGAATTGGGCGCCAGGATCGAGCTTCTTGAACAACTCCGAGTTCTCGCTCACCAGGCGACTTGCATGGAATGCGTTACCCCTTCTCGGCTTGAACTACAAAGCGGGCCTGGCAGACATGCCTGATTGCGCTCGCTGCGCCAGTGGTTTGGAAGAAACGGCTGAGCACGCCTTCTACTACTGCCAGCGAGTTCGCCCGTTTTGGGTTCATGTCGAGGATTGGACGGCTCGCATCGAACCCAAACAGCTCGTGCTGCTCGACGTTGGTTACGTCGTAGACAACGTTCTTCCTTCGTTTCAGGGTGAGAAACGTGTGGTGTTTCTCGCGATCTTAGCTGTAGCCAGAATGGTGATTTGGTCGACGCGAAACAAGGGATTGTATGACGATGTAAACTTTTCTCACCGTGAACTGGTTTTGTATTTTCGGCATCAGCTGAGGGTCAAAATCAGATGCGATAGAAAACGCTTGGATCGCATAACATTCAGCAAAAGGTGGGTGAATGCAGCGAGCCTGGTCGTAAGAAGGGGGCAATGTTGGAGCCATCCTTCCCTCCTCTGCCGTCTCATGACATCTACGGTACGAGTCTTTCAGGACCCCAGCCCGGGTAAGTAGATGTTATTTTTTCCCCTTGAAACCTAGTTAGCAGTATGCTATGAGTCATCGTCCTGTCATCTAGTCGTTAGTTCTCAAGATCTTCCCCATCCCCATTATTTTGCACCTTAACCCGTATCCCTGTCCGCTTTTGTTGAAGATCTTGAAAGTTCACATGTATATAATTCACAATCTCTGCAATTCAACCGCCCACACGGTACCCAACCTTGTATTTCTTTGCCCCACAAGAATAGGGCCCCCGTCCCACCTAGGGTAGGTCCAGTTTGTTTTCGGTGTTTTCGGACACCGAAAAACAGTCGGCCTCCATTTTCGTAGACGGGGGAATGGGAGGGCAACCAAACGGGGAATTTTTTCCTTGGTTTTCGTTTTGTATATTTCGGGGTTTTTTCTTCCATCCCCATCATATACATGCATCGTGAATAAATCATACATCACTTTCGGGGTTTTAAGTAGGTCTTTTTCATAGAGCAAATGTGGTATTTTGGTAGTTGCTGTGCGCATGGCAATGGATGAATGGTTATATATTGTACTGTTGAATGGGTCGGCGAATGTGGCTAGCTAGGTTCCCTTAGAAAACATAGTAAAAGCAAGACCGCTCCCTTCCCCTCCCCACCCCAAATTTAAGGCCTTGTGCCTACATTGTATTCTTACAATGAAATAAAAGAAGTTTCATTAGCCTTTGCTTTATGCAGAGGCTTTTCAGCAGACTGTCTGGCATTCTTGTCGGATGATTAATTTCCTCAAGCCTCAGGGTGCCATCCCCCAGGTTTTAACCCTCCTTGGAGGGGTTAGGTTTATTGCCTGGCGCCTGAGGCTGCCCTCTTTAGGGGAATACCAACGAGGCATTTTTGGGACTGCTGGACGCGTGTGGGCTTCGGTCCTGGGCTTCAGTCCTGCGCTCGGGCCCACCTAAAAAGGCCTTGTGCCACACTTGTACGCTTGGTGGGGTGTATGACAAATACCAGCTTGATTAGCCATTAACTAGGGCTAATCTTACACATCACAACAATGGCGTCGCCGATAGGATACCAATTGTCTCTCAAGGATTCCGATTTTGACGATACGTGACTACGGTGTTTTGCTGCAATTGCAAGAACTAAAAAGCTAAAAGACAACTAGAAAAAGGGAGGAGAAAATGAAATTACAGATCTGTTTTTGGCTACAGCTGGATGAGAGGCGATAATGAATGTCTCCACCAAAGAGTATCCGACAAACCTGGAAGATCTGACTTTTGAAAAAATAAGTCAGCTCATAAGAAGAAATATGAGACCCAAGAAAAGGTTTGTCGTGGTAGAAAGAACGATGTTTATGTCGATGAAACAAGAAATCGACGAACCAATCATAATATATCTACACCGTCTACGAACTGCGTGTAGATATTGCGAGTTTGAAAAACTTGGACAAGAAAAACAGACCATTTAAGGTTAATTGAACGTATGTACCATGCATCACACCGATATAAAATAATGGAACAACTACAAATAGGAAATATGTCTTTAAATACTTGCAGTGACTTTATACAGCAATAAGAATTAATACAGAAATACAACGATGATAAAAGTCAACCGTGTGAACAAATATTCGCCGATATTTACATTTTAAAAAAGATTTTAAAAAATGTTCGTATTGTGGACGTAAACATGAAATGAAAAAAGGAAAAATGCCCAGCATTTGGGAAAACTTGAACAAATTGCTTAAAAAAGAACCATTTTCAAGCAGTATGCAAATTCAAAAAGAAAAACGTTGAAAGAGTTGAAGAAAACGAAACCAATATGGAAGTCTTTTCAGTAAAAAAACAAAAAAAAAAAAGAATGGAGAAAAAAATTGAACAAAAGAAAGACATTATACTAAAGGTTAAAATCGACAACTTCGATTTGGATATGCAAATGGATACCAACAGTGAGGTAACGCTAATACCAAAAACTTTCCGGAACGCATTCACAAAAGAACAGTTTACACTTTGCCAATTTCATGGGTCGGTCATAAAGAATTTAGGGTACATTAAAGGTTCCTTGTAGTTAGAAGATAAATTTGAAGTAATACCTATAATTATCACAATTAGTAAAAAGAACCACGGACTTCTTGGAAACGATGTGCTTTACATAAATTCTACCAAATTAATTAATTAGATGAAAATGGAAAAACCGTAAAGTTAAAACTATAAAGCGAGTTTGAAATTAAAAAAAACTTTACCCCCTCTTATTATGAGGTACGAAAATTACCAATACTTTTGTTTCCATTAGTTGTAGCAAAACTACGAAAATTAATAAAACAGGGCCTTCTTGAACATGTTTCCCCAGTGGATAGCAAGTGAGCATCACCCATAGTAGTTTTAAGAAAGTCAGAAGGAGACATACGTCATATGTAGAGATTATACCACCAAATACCAATAGACAATAACTTCAAAGAATTAACGACGATAAATACGCCAATCGGTTAACTAAAATGGAAAAGGATGCCATATAGCATAAAAGTAAGCGCCATATTTCAAAAGGCCATCGAACAGATTTTAGGAGAAGATATAAGAATATGGTTTGTTACCAAGACGATATATGCATAGGAACTACTTATGAAAATGAATTAAAAAAGAAAACTGACATTATTTTGAATAGATTGAGAAACGCTGGAATGACAATAAATTTCTAAAAATGCGTAAACAATAGTAGTAAAATATCATTTTTAGGTTCTTTCATTTCAAAAGAAGGCATATCACCTGACCAAGCCTTGATAGAAAAAATACTAAAAATAGCTACTCCTACAAATAAAAAAGACCTTGAATATTTTTGACGATTGGGAATTTCTACCGGCGATATGTACCAAAATATGCGGACTTAACTGAGCCGTTTGCAAATTTAAGAAAAAGAATGTTGAATTTATCTGGTCTGAGAAACAACAAATTTTTTTGATAGATTAAAAGTAATTATGGCAAAGAAACGAGAAGAGAATAATTTTGATCCAAAAAAGACATTACGTTAATCACAGATGCAAGCGAACATTCAATATATGGAATATTATCACAAGATGGACATTCGATGATGTATTTCTCAAGAAGACTAAGGAACACTGAATTTAATTATTTAAATATAGAGAAAGAAGCATTGGCCATTGTCTGGACAACCACTAGAGCCCAACAATTTTTAATTGGAAAAAAAATTATTTTTAGAAGTGATCATAGACCATTAGAGTTTATATTCAATTCAAGAAAAGAATTACCCAAAGTCACGACATCGAGAATACTAAGATGGGTAAAAAGATTAATGGCATTTGACTTTGATATAGAATATGTCAAAGGAAATTCAATTCAACGCGTAGATGCACTATCAAGATTACAATTTTACAAGGAGTCAAAAGATAAAACAGGAGAGGAATTTGAAGATACATTTTTACATTGGATAGAGACTGTTGTTTTGTCTTTTGATAGAATGGCTGCAGAAACTAGACATGATTCATTACTAAGTAGGATAACATCTAGAATAAGAAAAAAGCATACGGGGAAATTGTTCCAGGGCAGAAAGACCCTACAAAGAAATAAGACATAAGTTAACGATAGAACATGGAGTGATTTGTAAAGGGGATCTGATAATTCCCCCAGAAACACAAAGAAAATTGGTGGTAAAAAGTGTACATGATGATATACACTGCGGAGTATCGGCTACATAAAAAAAGGGATAAAATTAGAAGCATGGTGGCCAGGATATTCACAAGATGTCAAGGAATATATAAAAAGAAGCAAAAAAGGTAAAGAATAAAGAACTTTTACAGACTACTTTACATTCATGGCCCAAAGAAGTGGAGCCATGGAGTCGTGTGCATATGGATCATGCATACATTACTGGAGTGGGACTCTTATTAATACTTGTAGACTCTTTTTCAGGCTGTCCTGAAGTAATCTGTGTGCCAAACAAGAAAATTTCTACGATAAAACAGATTTTCCCGAAACGGTATACCAAAAACCTTGGTATCCGACAATGCACGAGAATTCTGTGATGAAGATCTTAACTTATGGTTTGAAAAAATAGGGTGTAAACCGTATAAGACACCGCCATATCACCCTCAATCGAATGGGTTGGTGGAAAGAATGGTGCAGACCGTAAAAAAATGGGACTGAAAGCATGTTCTCAGCAAAAAGAAAAAATAGAAGTTTTTTTCTACCAAGGCTGCTTTTAAGCTATCGCACAATACCACTCGCCGGAAGTCCATCAGCTTTAATAGGAAGGCAAATTAGAGCTCCGTTAACGGTGTCGTATTCCGCAAATGAAAAATGTGATACAAATAGAACAAAGAATCAAATCCAGAAAGGGCAGAATTTATCATGCACAAAGGCCACAATACAGCTATGATAAATAGAGAAAAATGGAGCAGTATATTGACCCATGGAGATCAAATAAGGCCCCAGAGCGAATATGAAGAGCAAAATGAGGGAGAAATCTCTAGGATTCTTTCCGTTAATGATCTATTACAGAATGAAACATCAGAAGACGAAATAATGCACGATCAGGTGGGCCACAGGTACCCGTGGTGTAGTCGTTATCGCCGTAGGAAATGAACACGGCGATACGAGTTCAAATCCTGGACGAAACTGATTGCATTTCACATAGCACTAATACCCTTGGGAAAGGTATGACTCCGATTATTCTCCCTCCAGCTATGGGTAAATAGTAGGACAGACTAGGTTCTTCAGCCTTGGTGAGGCAACTAGTCTAGGAGAAGGAAAACTCTGAATTCAAACCTGTTAAACTCCGCTTAAAAATTGACCTTGTGTCATATCCTGCCCGAGCGGAGGGGTTGGTAAATAGTATCAGGTGGGCCACAATGAGTTTGAAAACTTGGGTGAAGATCAAATAATGCAAGAAGACGACCTTGATTACAGCTCAGTGCGGGACAGATCTAGATCTCCCGGGAAAAAATACGGAGAGAGAGAAGAAGGGCAAAGTAATCCCGAAAATGAAACAATCACAAAAAGTACAAGACTTACTTGGGGCATAAAACCTATACGTTTCAGGGAAATATAGCGATACTGGCAAATTAATCTGCCTAATTAGCATAAGTGTAAGAGAGAGCCTATATAGATCTCTCACTAAGAATAACAATGGGAAGCTTGATCAACCACCGCTTCGTGCAGAGGTTTTTTTCAGCAGACTCTCTGGCATTCGCGTCAGATGGTTAATTTCCTCGAGCCTCAGGGAGCCGTCCCCCAAGGTTTTAACCCTCTTGGGAGGGGTTGGGTTTATTTCCTGGCGCCTGAGGCTCCCCTCCTTCGGGGAATGCTAACGGGGACCGAGGCATTTTTGGAGCTGCCGGAAGTGAGTGGGCCATAGCCCTACGCCCGGACCCACCTAAAAAAGGCCTTGTGCCACACTTGTACGCTTGGTTGGGTTTATGACAAATACCAGCTTGATTAACTACTGCTTCGTGCAGAGGATTTTCAGCGGACTGTCTGGTATTCGTGCTGGACGTTTGATTTCCTCGAGCCTTTGGGGGCCGTCACCCCAGGCTTTAATCCTCTTCAGAGGGGTTGGGTTTATTGCCTGGCGCCTGAGGCGACCCGTTTTAGGGGAAAGTTAAATACTCGAGTGCATAATAAAGAACTTCACTAATTTCCAAAAGTGGCAGCTCTAAGTTCTTTCTACCACAAATTCACGAAATTTATTAACCGTGCACAGTTTGTTGATTTGTGGAGAAAGTTCTTGCATTTTTTTATTTAATTTAAAGGCATGTCAACCTATCTACGGTTATTTTATGCTTCCAAGTTAAGGAATCCCATTTATGTTTATATTTTTTGTGCAGTTATTTCTTTAGAGGATTTTTTTGCACACGGTCCTATCGAATACAAACAATTTTCAAACTTGTCTTTTTGACCAATAGATGGGACCGAAACAGGTACTAACACTCTGGATCAAAGTGAACCAGAAAAACATGGTAAAAAAATAGCCACTCAACACTCTCCAGATCACCAGATTTGGAGCCTCACCATCAGATGCTGTTTAGTGTTGTGAAGTGAAGAGAGGAAAAAAATTATTTTTGATCCATCTCTCACACATATGTAAAATTTTGCTGCGCGAAATACTTTTGTCTTACGAAAATGACATAGCAGGAACAACAGAAAAGAATGTAGTTTAGAGCCATACCCAGAACACCCCTAGGGGGGGATCTAGCCCCTCTGCAGGAGATACAATCAGTCTATTGTACGCCTCGCCGGTAGGACAAGCAAGTATTTGAATTTTACTTCCGTTAATGAACAATGAGAGAAAAATCAATGAATTTGTGGTGAAATCATTTGCAAGGTGTGGCTCAAGGTCAATTTTTAAGCAGATAAAAAGGTAGTTTGAACTGAGTTTCCCTTCTCTTAGACAGGTTGCTCGATCAAAAATAAAAGGCCAAGTTTGTGCATATTTATTGAAGAAGTAGAATTAATAAGAAGGCTGACATCTCAATAAAATATCAGCAAAAGAGGAACATTAAATCGTACTGAATATAAAGAAGATTAGTTTCTTTATTTTATGGCATATCAACCTTCATGGGTTATTTAATGTTAAAGCCACCCTTCAAGGAGAACAGGAGTGGTACTATTTGACTCAAAGACAGGGTTTTATATCAAGTTTCCCTAACCCTTTTACTCTTTTTTTTTAATAACTTCTTAAAAACAATAATTAAATTCTAAATTTAATCATGATAGATTTTCTGTGATGAATTCTTCAAAATGAATTTCCTGGAAACAAAATACCATCATATATATATATATATATGTGTGTGTGTGTGTGTGGGTGTGTGTGTGTGTGTGTGTGTGTGTGTGTGTGTTGAAGTAAAATTAGTAAGAAGGCTGACATCTCAATAAAATATCAGCTTAAGAGGAACATTAAATGGTACTGAATATAAAGAAGATTGGTTTCTTTATTTTATGGCATATCAACCTTCATGGGTTATTTAATGGCAAAGCCATTCTTGTAAAAGAATAGCAGTGACACTATTTAAACCATAGATGGGAAGATAAAAAAATGAATACTTTTCCTAGTTTGGGTATTAGTTTGAAAGTGAACTAATAGAGTTACTGAAGTTCAAACATAATTACTTTGAGGCCACAGTCCAGAACTTTAGTCATTTCACCACAGGGAATCCCTGAATGTAAAGAAGAGTTATGAAGACTATTGAAAATCAACAGTGGAAATGTCCAGAGTTGGTTAGTATGAATACTACACATCATTTATTTTCTCTTTAACTTTTTCGGTAGAGCAAACCAAAAAAGGCTGAAAAAAATAAGACTTTTCATTTGTTTTTTCATTTACATATCATAGACTAAATAAAGCTGTACAGAGTGCGAGAAAGCTGTGAGGACAGCAATTAAACAAGATGTAAGCCCAGAACTTAACCCCCTTGATTACACTATATAGGGCATTTTAGAAAACAGAACAAATGCAACTTCCCATCTAAATATTGGCTTGCTTAAGACTGCTATTGAGGAGGAATGAAATAAAATGTCTGAAGAATTGATTTTGAAAGCAAGCAAATCGTTTTGAAGGCGTGTTGATACAATAATCGAAAAAGATAGTGGCCATACTGAGTAAATTTACTGTTTTTTTGTCTATCTTCTTATATTTTTGTTTATTTTTTAAAATCAAAATTAATCTTGTTTTACAAGTCGTTTAAAGTTGTTTATCATTAAAATAGAATATTCCTAATTTTGCTTCTGTACCCTGTATTTACCTATAGCTAGAGATATAATAATAATAATAGTAATAATAATAATAATAATAGTAATAATAATAATAATAATAATAATAAAGGGTGCATGCCTTTCCCAAAGACATTAGCGCAAAGGGAGATGTTAATAACATCGTTCAGGATTTGAACTCGGATCGCTGAATCCATTCTATATGATGATATTTATCGTTGCCTCCCACAAGACAGGATTTGACACGAGGTCCTTTTAATAGCGGGGTTTAGAAGAAAGAAAGTTTGGACACGAGCTAAAACTGCTGGACTGTGCTGGTAATGGGCTCACTTAGTGAAATGTGTGCCAGATGACCCGGCTGGACATGGACTCACTAAGAGCAATGGGAATCCATAGAAGTGATCTTCCGGTAGAGCTTTTATCTTCTCATAACTTGAACCAGACTCGTAGATCTAATCCTATGCTGTGCTTGTCAATGATTTTTCGCCCACCCGAAAGTGGCCCGGTCGGAAATGGAGGCAAATCGGCCCCAAATCTGTCGTTGACTTGATATCCCACCTGAGACAAATGCCAGAGGGCTAAGCTAAAAACCCGGAAAGCCGGGGAAGTATAAACGTTATGCAACACTCGCCTCCAAACTCTAGCAACGCAGGGTAAACATTAAATAACTGTATGAATGAATATTAGATAACTGTATGAATAAAATTTCTTGGTTGTGTGACTAAAAATACGCTAATTGTATTCCCAGCAGAGGGTTAGACCTCCCTCTCCAAACTGCCTCTGTCGATGAGAATCCAGTTCTGGAGATCCGGAGTGTGTGGAGAGTATTATCATTACTCCCAGGCTCACTTTGGCCCGGAGTGATAGTGCCTGTTAAGACTCCATTCATGAGACAAATATATCTGTTTAAAAATAATTCAAATTCACTAGGACCTTATGCAAATAAAAAACTCTTGAGAAACATCACTATAAAAATATAAATATAAATGTACAATCAACGCGATTCCCTAACCTCTAGGCATAAAACCGAGAGATCTGGGAATCGGGTTGATTGTGTATTGATGTTTATAT
Organism: Sepioteuthis lessoniana; assembly: GCA_963585895.1. Taxonomy (NCBI): domain Eukaryota; kingdom Metazoa; phylum Mollusca; class Cephalopoda; order Myopsida; family Loliginidae; genus Sepioteuthis; species Sepioteuthis lessoniana. The sequence goes on from CAUZXS010006472.1 coordinate 129,787, forward strand.
CTTATATATATACATATATAGTAAGTAAAGTTTGCGACCATAGTCGAGGGTGACCCGAAGGCTCCCTTTTCGATAGCTACTACACCAAGGTGTAGGGGAGGGTGCTACTCCTTTCCCTGGATTGCTCCACTTTACCCTTGATCCCTACCTTATAATGCTGAGTGTTAAGCAAGGAGGCATCAAGTGCCATTTTTTGAGTCTTTGGTATGACTCAACCTGGGATTGAACCCAGGTCTCCCAGGCCATTGGCGAACATTCTAACCGCTTGGCCAATATCCGGTTTATATATATATATATATATATATATAACCCAAATGGGTTCACATGCCGTTAAATCAATCAAACTATATGAATTACCATAAATTAGAACGTTTTGTTCTGTACTGGCTTCATTAGTGTTTTTAAAAAATTTAGGAAAAACTATTGGTGAATGTTACAATCTCTCTGAGGTTGTGACGACGTCAACGTAATTAGGAACGCTGACCATTACGAGCCTTTAGAGTATAGGGGATAAAAACGTCCAAAAGATAAGGAAACTAAAGCTGTATTTGCCAGGGCAGTAATGAATGAAACGCTAAATTTCTTCATATTAATGTCCATTGTCCTTGGGTGAGTCGAAACACCTCTGAAACTCTTATTTTGATTCGGCATGAAACTTTGCCGTCGTATTTATTTTAATGTCTTTTACGAAAGACAGGTCAGTCCATTCCTCAGGTGTTATCTTGCTACCTCTTCTCCTCTCTCTACTTCTTTGTTTTCCGCACGGCTCTCTGCCTAGAAGTGAATTTTCTATTGGGCAAAGAAGTCATGCAGACTTATGTTTTGTAAGTTTGAAGGGTGGTGCACATGCACAATCCTATGTTTCAACAAAAACAGTTGAAATGAATTTTCAATTTCGAAAAGAAAGAGAGGTTGAAAATGAGCTAAGTGTTGTGTGTATGACGGGTGCTGCACTTGCATAATCCAGTGTTTCATCAAAAATAGTTGAGATGAATTTTCGGATTAGAAAAGAATAAAAGGTTGAAAATGAGCGGGGGTGTGGTGAGTAAGGAGGGTGCTGCACTTGAACAGTCTTGTGCTTCACCAAAAACAGTTGAAATAAATTTTCTGATTAGAAAAGAAGAAAGGGCTGAAAATGAGCTTGGTGTGGAGAGTAAGGAGGGTGATGCACTTGAACAGTCTTATGCTTCAACAAAAAACAGTTGAGATGAATTTTCAGATTAGAAAAGAATAAATGGTTGAAAATGAGCGGGGCGAGGTGAGTGTGGTGGTGGGGGGTGCACTTACACAATCCCTTGTTTCTGCCAAAAATTTGAAGTAAATGACAACAGAAAAATAGCAAGAAAAAGAATTTAAGGGAGAATTTTTAGGAACTATCAGATGAATTAGTTAACAGAATTTGATCTGTAAATAGATATTACATTAATAGGGCATATGTTCTGTGCGAAGATACTTTTTATCTTTTTTTTTTTTTATAAGTTGATGTGTGAAAATACAAAAAAGCGATGAGATCCAAGGAGGCATAACAAATAATCAAACAACAACAACAACAACTACAACAATAATGATGCAGGAGTAAATCCGTGTAGACAGATACATAATAAATTTACTATTAATGCAAGCCGATGTTACAAAGTTTTCTAGTACAGACTTAGGATAAAGTAAACTTGTCAAGAAATATGATTGGTTGATTTTAACGGCATGTTAATCTACTTTGGGTTATTTAATACCTGGGGTTAAGGAATTGAATTCATTGCATATCTGTATTTATAATTTTGTGTCGTTGTTTCATTAGATTTTTTAACATAGTTATTTGATATCAAGTATCCCCATCTCATATAAATTTGCACGCAGTTGAATAGTTTCAAGTATTGCTATCTAATACTAATAATTATATGGTTTAAAATAACTATTTCAATTTATTTTTAATTTTGTTTGCACACAGTTATATAATTTCAAGCGATTAATAATAATAATCCTTAATAAACAATTATAGCTTCAAGTAACTGCTGTTTATACAAATAATCTATATGATATCAAATATTCCAATCGAATACAATATTTTTATTTGACTCATACATGGGATCCTAACGTATAATACCACTCCGGGTCAGAGTGGATCTGGAAGTAATAGCAATGAAGAGATTCTTCACACTCCCCTGATCTTCAGAACTGGAACCTCAACATCAGAGGCTGTTTAGTGACATATCCAGTACATATACTGGTATTTTAGCCCTCTACAGAGAATACACCCCCCGTATTCTAAACCTCACTGACAGGCGTTTGTTAACAAATGAGTACTTTTAATAAATTGGCTTACACTCAGTCTGGTGGCTATTCACTAAGCTTTTTGCTTAGATGTGGCGCAAGGCTGAATGAATCTTACATAGCCATACATGAATATGTGAAATGTACATAGAATGTTCATAACTCATATGTAGATAACATAGGATTCCCGAAACACAAAAATCACTTACGACTTCTTAGTTCTGGTACGAAACTTTTATTCACCTTTTTGAGTTTAAAGGTTTTTCGACATGAGGAGAGAGAGACACAATCTTTCTATGCTGACTGCTTTTACATCGTCAGCACTCAACCCAACCAACGCGCGGCGCCCGTAGCGCACAAAGTCGTCTGGCCTCGACGAGCCCCGAAAGTCAACCTTCTTCTTCCGACGCTAAAACTCAACTGCCTGACTTTTCTCAAATCCCCCAAATCCTCCGTGCACGCTTCCGGTACATGACGTCATTCACATCCCCTGGTCACATTCCTATCGGGGATTTTTTATTTTGACATCTCTGAATGACACATCCTCCCCGCGTGCCCGTGAACACCTGTGCTCATGTTGCACCTAACTAACCCATGCGCTAAGCGAAAGGTTCCCAACCTAACTAAACCGAAAGGCAAGATATATAAAACGAAATCCCTCGGCCATTATATTACATGAATGGGGCACCCAATGCAATCGTGGAGGTTTACTATTCCAGCATGCTCACCACTATACAACCCTTGGTTGGGCCAAAAGATAATTCAGAGTGTTCAGTTTTAACTAAATACACCAGAAAAATTTAAATAAATAAAAACGATGTTTAGTTTATTACGACAACTGTAAAAACAATATGCACTTTTTTACAATTGCCAATATTGACGCATTTAAGATGGAAGAAAATCGGCAGATTTTCGGTATATAATGGTTCTTATTTTAAGATTGGTAAAGATTAAACAAAAACGCAAATGAAGATTATTTCTTCGTTTTTATAAATGTATACATATATTTTTTTTAAATTCTTATATATATATATATATATATATATATATATATATAAAGGAAATAGAAATGAATTTTTTTTTTAATTGCACAAAAAGTGCTAGATAGTATTATTGCAGAGCAGTTATAAAATCTAACAAATAAAAAAGAAATAACCTTGGACACTAGCAGTACGTTACTTGGGGTTTCGTGTTGTATATACAATCATCACACACACACACACACACACACATATATATATATATATATATATATATATATATATATATATATATATATATATATATATAAGTCAGTAATCAATCCAGTAAACCGGAGTTAGGAACAATTCCAAGTAGGACAATTCAAATATTAAAATATAGAATATTAAAATTAAATCGTCCCGGTCAAAAACTCAATGCAAATAAAATCTACGGAGCAAATAATTTTTCCAAAATAAAACAAAAACAACAATCGGTCACATTATGATAATAAATTTATTTCCATCCTGTTAAAAAGCATTGGTATTAATCAATGCTCTAAAAATTAACATGGCATCTTCAGATCAACTCAATCAAAAAATATATGAAAATAACTTATTCCTAATTCACAACCTGACTAGACCCTTAAAGAATTATTTCGCCCACGTAAACCTAACCCAATAGAAACCAAGTATCTTTATATATCAATTTATTTTGGCATGTATAGAACAACATCAAGTTTCATCTCACTTTAAATTTAACCGAGGAAAATTTACAGCTGCAAAAATACATATGCCTAACTATCCAAAATTAAATAAAAAATTATATATATGATTAAAATTAAATAGAAAATTAGTGTTCGCCAATGGCCCGGGAGACTGGGATTCAATCTCAGGTTGAGTCATATCAAAGACTCAAAAATGGTACTTGATGCCGCCTTGCTTAACACGCAGCATTATAAGGTAGGGATCAAGGGTAAAGTGGGTCAATACTGGGAAAGGAGTAGCGCCCTCTCCTACACCTTGGTGTCGTAGCTATCGAAAAGGGAGCGTTCGGGTTACCCTCGACTATGGTTGCCGACTTTACTACTTATATATATATATATATATATATATATATATATATATATATATATATATATATATATATATGAACGGCACATCATAGGAAGATTTTAATTGAGCAGTGCACCAAAATTACGTTAAGAGAATAAAACTATTTACAAGTTTGATTTGCGACAGAATGATAATTCTTTGGAATCGATTTCTGCACTGAGTGTCATCTGTAAATTCTTGATATAAAGAAAACTTTGAAATGCCTATAAAAATTCTGCAGAAGTCTTTGATGAAATAAAGAAAAAATATTTATTTGAATCAGTTGTCTGTGTTTTGGTTTATCCACTTTTTCCATTTATTTTTCCCCCCACACACGTATTACTTTACCCTCCCCCTGGGGCGCTTGGGCACTCTAGTGGAGGAATATAACGGTTGCCACTCGCATAATGCAAAAGCTCTTCCAACCAATTGAGCACTCCGGTATCCGATAGCCCAAAATGTAAACAAATGAAATTTGATACATATCCGTTAATTCCTGAGTTCATGTTGAGTCACAGGGTTGGTCGAGGCGTGTGTCATCAGCCATGCTTAAAGTTAGGCCGGTTTCGATCCCGGTTTGGAGCGTCTCACGTGTCTAGCCCCACTGAAGATTTGTAACACAACAAAACAATCTGTTTACGAATGAAGGAATATATATATATATATAATCTAAATTTACAAGTAAACTTGTTTTAAATCAGTGAAAGGCCGTGTTATATGTACAAAAAAAGTAGACCTATATCATGATATTTTTCAATAATAAGATAAAAATGAAACAGACCAGCTACGTGAAACTCAGAGTTGTGGATTTTTACTCTATTTTATTTTCTAGGTGAAAATATCATGTCATTATATATATATATATATATATATATATATATATATATATATATAAGATAAAGAAAATAATAAAAAAATATTTCTTTCATGTTATTTATTTTTGAGTGTCCTCAACTAGTTTCAATTTTTTTCTTCAATGGCATATCAACCTTCGTAGGTTATTTAATGCCTCAATAATTTTTCTAGAAGAACAATAGTGGTACAATTTAACCTATAGCTTAAGGGATAATAGGGTTCATGCCTTTCCTACGTGTATTATTAGTCCAAAAATGAACGTAATAGCGCGACGGGAGTTTGAACTCGTTTTCTTTGGTGTCGCATTCTGGCACCTTAGGTCATTATCAGGAGAATAATTTTCCGAATAAAAGATTTTTTTAGATGGTTGGTTGGTTGGTTGTGTCTTACGGCGTATCAATCCTTGCAAGTTATTTAATGCCAAATCCTATTTATACATATACATTAAATATATATGATTTGTTAGCGAATAGTTGGAAGGTGCCAATTATTAAATGAGCCAGAACTCAATTGTTTGTACACAGTTAAATAGTTTCAACTATAACACACGTTATTCAATTCAACATTATTTATTCGTTTGCACACGGTGAAATGGTATTGCTATCTAATACTGATAATTCAATTCAATATTAATCATTTGTTAGTACATAGTTAAATGGTTTCAAGCATAGTAAATGGTTCAATAGTTCTGTTTGGGCCATAGATGGGACCCTAACTGTTACTAACATTTCGGGAGCAATAGCCATGAAGGAGTACCCGATATTCCCCAAATCTCCAGGACTGGAACCTCACATTCAGATGCAGTTTAGTGTTATATCTAGGACACTCTTGACTAGTCGGCTGGGGCTGTAGAATACACCGACTCCACCGTTGCAGAGGGGTAAGACCCCACCAACGAGTGTCCTGATAATGACACTAAACAATCTGATGATGAGGCTCCAGTAATGCCGGAGCTTTGGAGAATGCGGAGTACCCCTTCATTGCCATTGTTCCCCGGACCACTCTGACCCGGAATGGTAGCACCTGATAGGGCCCTATCTATGGGTTGAATTGAACTAACTGTATACTTATGCTAAACTGAATTCTTTGAATTAGAACCGTATTTACGCAAAACTGAATTGTTTAATATAGAACTGTTTTGACATTTAACTGTGTGTAAACAAAATCTATTCTTATACTAAACTGAATTGTTTGAATTAGAATTGTTTGACTAAACTGAATAGCTTGAAATAGACATATTTTTGACAATTAAACTGAGTACTTATGCTAAACTGAACTGCTTGAAATAGAACCGTGTTTAACATTAAACTGTACTTATGCTAAACTGAATTGTTTAACATAGAACTGTTTTGACATTTAACTGTGTGTGGAGAAAATCTATACTTATACTAAACTGAATTTTTTGAATTATAATTGTTTGGCTAAACTAAATAGGTTGAAATAGAAATGTTTTTGACAATTAAACTGTGTACTCATGCTAAAATGAATTGTTTGAAATGGAACTGGTTATTTGTATAAAAATGGATTTGGCGTTAAATAACCTACAAAGGTTGATATGCCATAAAAACCCAACCAACCAACCAACAAAACTCTCGTTTTAGGAGGGATCTTACCCCTCTGTAGAAATACAATCAGCTTAATCTACTGCCGAGTGTGCCAGATATTTTTAGGGATCTTTTAAACAGTTTAAAAAGAAACAATGAAAAATGAACTAGTCACTTAGCATATATATATATATATATATATATATATATATATATATATATATATATATATATATATATAAGCAGGTTTGATTAAATAACAAGGACACGTTCTCTCTATAATTTTATTTGGATCCTTTCAAGTTTCCTGACAAGAACTTTGGTTTAAGGTTGGAGTTTGTAGATGAATTTACCGAAATTATCCCGAGCTCTTTCAGACCCTTTATAGGCCATCATCAAGGGTTTTGAAAATGTAAAGAATGTTTTATTTCAATTTTCTAAAAAGTTTTTTCAATTGAAAAAAAATGCATAAACGTTTTGTTGGATTAAACTGAAATTTTGATAACGTCAAACAGATTTAAAAAGCGAACGTTATCAGCGGAAATAGAATATTTTATCAAAAGAAAATAGAATTTTTAAAAAACTTTCAATCTTTTTCATTTCTTTAATAACTCATGCAAAAAGAAAAAAATTGCATGAGTTATTTTTTTTTATTATTCAATCAAACCTGCTTAAATGAAGAACTACTGCTCGACTATATATATATATATATATATATATATATATATATATATATATATATATATATGAGTTCTGATAGAACGAAACAGTCTGTCTGTGGATGACAATATATATATATATATATATATATATATATATATATATATATATATATATATATACCCTAAAGATACACACTACAACTATATCAAAAATTAATAAAAAGCCAAAAGCCCTACACAATACCGATATCCATCTGACGATGGTACAGTTCAATGAGCGTCAAACTCAGAGTCACAGGCAGCATTTAACAATGTGAACATTTTAATATTTTAGATAGATAGATAGAGAGAGAGAGAGAGAGAGAGAGAGAGAGAGAGAGAGAGAGAGAGAGAGAGAGAGAGGAAGAAATATGATTTTTGTCCCAAAACTGGATCGAAAAAGATTTAGAAAACTGAAATTTGACCAGAAGACCAACCTAATTACAAAAATAGTTATGCATTTCTCTCCAGTAACAGAGATCAGTGTTCGAAATCAAGTTAAAGCAAAAATTTCTTATGCCAATTTCACGACAGGAAGGGAGTCTTACAACACTTGAAAGATTAGTTCAATACAATTCTCCTCCAATCCATAATTCCCCCTAATCAGCCTTGTGCCATACTATACTAATCTTTGCAAATATAAAAATCAGAATCCCTGATACGCTGACCAAACGTCGAACGATTATTTAAAAAGTCGAAAAATTACATAAACGAAAAAAACGAAATGATACCGGTAGCTATAGAGGTGAAAAAATAAGATAAAATAAAATAAACAAACGTTTGTGAACCTTTTTTTTTTTTTTTTTTAAATCTTCCAACAACGCAACAAAAAGTAGGAATTGCACATGATCGAAAAACGAAAAAGTGAGACCAACGAAAAGAAATGAACTTACCGTTGCTGTGGCTGTGATCTTCCTATTGTCGTGACGACAAAAAAAATTCAAAGAGGCTGAAGCAGCGTCGTTGAAGCTTTCACCGTCAGCTTGAGTTGTTGTATCCGAATGAGTGCCCCAGGCATCTGCGCACGCCATATATATGCATACTAGACATCAGGATGATGTGTGCGGACATGGGTGCGGACTAATCAGCTACTCCCCGTCTCTCTCTCTCTCTCTCTCTCTCTCTCTCTCTCTCTCTCTCTCGTTTGCTCCTTTTCGCACACATTTATTTTGCCTCTCTCCTTTTGGCTTTTTCAATCTCTTCCGTAGTCTTAGATACTCTCTCTCTCTCTTTCTCTCTCTCTTTCATTCTTTCTATTACCCCTTCTCCTCTCTCTCTCTCTCTCTCTCTCTCTCTCTCTCACTTTCTCTCGTTTTTATTTTATTTCTTTCTCGCTTTCTTTTTCAGCCTTTCCCACATTCTTTCTTGCTTCTTTCCTTCGTGTCCCCCCCTCTCTCTCTCTCTCTATCTATCTATCTATCTATCAAGCTAGCTATCTTTCTTTCAACTCCTTTCTCTCTCACGTTCTCTTTCTCTTTGTCTCTCTCTTTGTCTCTTTTTTTCCCTCTTTTATACTTTCTCCCGTTTTCTTTCTTTCTTTCTTTTTGTTTCTATCAATCAGTCTCTCTTTTATCTTAAAGAATTTGAATTTGTTCTGGTCTTTTTTTTTTCTTTTTCTTTTTTGCTTTCTTTTTATTCAGGAACTCCATCAACTTTGTCCGTCTTCATCTTTTCATCAATAAATAAAAATAACCTTTTGCCTCTTTCCAAAATCTTCTCCCTTTCAACCCTGTCGGTGAGATTTATACACTTACTGCATCCTCTGCAGAGAGGTAAGCCTCCCATAAAAGAAAAGGTGTCCCACATATGACAATAAACTGTCTCCGGTGGTGAGGCTCCAGTTCCTGAACTTTGGGTAGTATAGAATACCCCTCCATTACCCTAGGTCCACTCTGTCTCGGAGTGATAGCACTTGTTAGAGTCTCATCTATGGATCAAATATATCTGCTTGGAAATTATTTGTATTAGACAGGATTACTTGAAAACATATACCCGTGGGCAAATTATTTATATTAAGAATAGTTACTTGAAGCTATAATCGTTTACAAACGATTATTATTATTATTATTAGTTACTTGAAACCATATAATTGCTTACAAATTATTGATGTTAGATAGGTATACTTGAAACTATGTACATGTTTTCAAACAAATGATTATCTTTAAATTAGGTTTGGTTTCTTTGTTTGTTGATGACATATCAACCTTCGAGGGTTATTTAATGCCAACGTTATCCTTATTGAAGAGCAGTAGTGGTTACTATTTAAACCATAGCTGGGAGGATAAGGTGGGTTGTTCCTTTCCCAAAGGTATTAGTCCGAGACTAGAGTTTGAACTCGCTTACAACGGCATTGCAGTCAAACAAGTTAGCAACTACGCTACAGGGACTACCCCCATTAAATTAGAATAATGGCTTTAAACTCTATAACTGCGTATAAATTATTTCTGTTAGATAGGAATACTTGATGTCATATATAATTGTCTATAAAGTATTAGTAGCAGTATGTGACACAAGATCAGTTTTTTAGCGGAGTTTAACAGGTTTAAATTCAAAGTTTTCTTTCTAGTTTTCTTTCCATACCAAGGTTAAAGTGCTCAATCTGTCTTACTATTTGACCATAACATGAGGAAAAATAGTTGGATTCACACCTTTCGCAAGGATATTACTCCTGTGTGAAATGCAAACAGCCGTGTTCAGGATTTGAACTTGGGTCGTTGTGTCCATTCTTAACGACAATAACTACTACACTAAGTTATTAGAATTAGATAGGAATACTTGAAACCATAGCATTGAGTGCAAATTGTTTTTAGAAGATAGGAATGTTTGATATAATGTAAAATAAGTAAATTTGGCGACTGTAGACTTTGGTATAACTAGAACTAGGATTGAACACCGGTCTCCCAGGTCATTGGCAAACACGTATTTATCTTTAGACTGCTATGTATTCATATTTTCGGTTTAAAGATTCCACGAAGTAAAGTTTAGTTGTACATAATACCTAATGATTTATTTTCTGATATTTTAATGTTCTACTTTAAAGGATACAATCTTGGTAGAAATGGGCTGATCTGACAATCAAGTCTATAGAAATGAATCAAATTACAACATCACTTTAGTCATAAAGTGGTGTAATGGTTATCCTCGCAGGAAATGGATTCGGTGACACGAGTTCAAATCCTGGACGAGACTGATTGCATTTCACATAGCACTAATACCCTTGGGAAAGGTATGAATCCAATTATTCTCCCTCCAGCTATGGGTAAATAGTAGGACAGACTAGGTTCTTCAGCCTTGGTGAGGCAACTAGTCTAGGAGAAGGAAAACTCTGAATTCAAACCTGTTAAACTCCGCTTAAAAATTGACCTTGTGTCACATCCTGCCCGAGCGGAGGGGTTGGGTTAATATGATCACTTTAGTCATAAAAAGTATTACAAAAGTGCGGATAATCACTGACTTTCGCCCGTTTGTTTTTTAAGCATCGATGGTTAGGCGTTCCGTTATGTTAGTGTTTTTATTTACTAAGCTTTAATAAATCGAACACATAGTATCTAACGTTACTAAGTGGTCACCAATCTGAACAGGCTTATTGTTGCTTACCTTTTTGATCCGTGATGTTGGATAGGATTAATAAAATGGCATATATATATATATATATATATATATATATATATATATATATATATATATATAATTTTTTGTTGTAGGTTCAAAGAGAAAATATACATATTTTTAAATAGGTATGTCCACGAAGAGATTTGTATTTTTAAGAATTTATTCATTCATTTATTTTGTTCTTATAAATATACAAAGAAAATTGAATTAGTCACAAAAAGGTTAAAAATTTCAACTAAACCAAGTATATACGGAAATGTTTGAGCGAAGAGAACGATGACATTAAAAGGCGAGAGAGATATATAGAGACATTTAGCAAAAAGTGATATATATATATATATATATATATATATATAATTTCTGGCTGTTTCTCTCTATATAACTCTCTTTCCTTTTAATGTGTCTTCCTTCTCTTCAAACATTTCCGTATATATATATATATATATATATAGATAGATAGATATATATAATCGTACATGAATAAGTAAGCCCACAACTTTTTTTAATAAGATAATTTTTCTGTTGTAAATTATCTTATGCAACTTTGAAATTGAAAATTGATATAAATAAGGGATGTATTTATTTTTTGACTGCAATGTATTCATATTTTCGATTAAAAAGATTCCACGAAGTAAAGTTTAGTTGTACATAATACCTAATGATTTATTTTCTGATATCTTAATATTCTACTTTAAATGATACAATCTTGGTATCTTTAGTTTAGAAGAAAATAAACCTTTTCTTTAAAAAATCGATAAGGTTTACTTATGTATTTGCTTAACGACACTATATATATATATATATATATATATACAAATTTCATTAAATACATTAGACATTTTATGTCTACAAATTTTCTTCTGGATCCGTTCGAATTCCCGTATTACTTTTATTGTATTCGGGGGGAATTGATTTATGTATTGTCCATAGCTGTATGTATCCCTAGTACTTTCTGCCCGACTTGGGATACATACCACTATGAACAATGCATAAATCAATTCCCCCCGAATACGATAAAAGTAATACGGGAATTCGAACGGATCCTGAAGAAAATATGTAGACATAAAATGTCTATTATGTTTAATGACATTTGTATCAACGAAGAAATGCTGCCAAAACACACACACACACACACACATATATATATATATATATATATATATATATATTGTATACTAAGGCAACAAGTTCATACAATAATATGATATCTGCTGTTGATGATTTTTTGATCGATGGGATCCAAGCACTGTAACACTGAACTTTTCAACCGACCCTCAAACTCACTTACGACGATGCTGAGAAAGAGTGTTTCAAAAAATTTGGTATCATTTGAAATGTACAAGGTGTTTCAGAAAAATCAACTTCGTTTCATTATCTGATAACTTGCTCAATTCTCGTTCATATCTCAAATTTTAACGACATCAATAAAAACAACTCAAAAGTCCATGTTTAATGTACAGATTAAAGTATACATCATTCGGTGGGAAAGAAAATCTATTTGTAAGTTTTAAGCATTTTATTTTGAGTTTTTTCAGCTCGTTGTTAAAATTTGAGATCCTTTGAACAAGAACTTGTTATTAGATTATGAAATGTTATAAATCATTCTGAAACACTCTGTACATCTCAAATGATACCAATTTTTTTTTTTTTGAAACACAGTGTATATTGAACGATGTTTCACAATTTTCAACGGATACAAATTAATAACTGTACTCTTTTAAAAACAGCGTCTGTTGTTTATCCAACATTATTCTGCTAATCTTCCTCTGAATACAGTTTGAACGGCAAAATAAAGCAGTACATGCAGAGCTGTTCGACAACGCGCGAAGTTCAAAACTCGCCACTTTCAAAAGCTGCCGGTTTTCTGGATTTTCCGAATTTTCGGAAGTCGGATAAATGATTCAGTACAGGTATTATACCAAAAATAGAAATAATCATTGACACACTTTCTTCAGGTGACTTTAAAGAGAGGCAGCCTATTAAAAAAAAATTCATCGTCATTATTTTATGAGGATTTCATTGTTTTTTGTTGTTGTTTTTTTGTTTGTTTGTTTTATTTGGTGTTTACTTGTTGATAAATACGTTTTTAATCAATTGCATTGCTTTTTGAAAGTTTTCTATTATCAATAGCTCTCTCTCTCTCTCTCTCTCTCTCTCTCTCTCTCTCTCTCTCTCTCTTTCAGTCACATATACAGACACCCACACGCAAACACACATGCATGTACTCTTTACATATATATATATGTTTATGCGTGTGGGAGGTTAGTTGTAGTAGTAGTAGTAGAATTATTGATATGCTATTCTATAATTCCATTATTCTGTTTCCGTAATTTAACTAATTACCGTGTATAATTGTTGTAGATTATGATGATTTAAAACACAACACAACACAACACACACACACACAAACACACACGCACACACACAAACACTCATATATATATATATATATATATATATATATAATAAACTCTCCGGTCAATTTTCGACGTATGGTTGCCCAATATTTCAGTTAAAGATGTGATACATTAAATTACCTAGACAGGTATGGTAAATATTGGGACAGACTGGTTTCTTTACTCTTGGTTAGGCAACAAGTCTAGGAGAAGGAAAACTCTGAACTCAAAACCAGCTATTAGTCCGTTAAAGAATTCACTCACATCCTGCCTGTGGCGAAATGGGTTGGATAAATACATACACAGGTGATTTCGATTGCGCCGAAAGTATCTTCGATTACCCTGGCGATCTTTTCGATGAAACCTTCATAGGAGATTTAAAGGAAACTTCAAGGCAACCATAGATCCTTTCGATTCAATCAAAATCACCTGTATATACCCAACCTCTCAGCCACAAGGTCAATTATTCACACACTCACGTCTATATATATATATATATATATGTGTGTGTGTGTGTGTGTGTGTGTGTGTGTGAGTGTCAGTAGCTATATCTCATCTACTGAATGTAATGTCAGCATATGCACAGGTAAAATATGGACGACAACAAACTGGTTAACGACCATACTGAAATCTGATCTCTGATGAAATAAAACGGCAATTCTTCCAAGCTGTAGCTGTGTCAGTGCTATTGTATAGTTGCACCACTTGTACTTTAACGAAGCGTCTTGAGAAAAAGCTAGATGAAAACTACACAAGGAGACTCCTGACCTTTTTGAACAAGTCCTACATAACACCAGCAGTACTATCACTTACCTCCCATCTCACAAATCCTTCACATAAGACACACAAGACCTGTGAGGAAATGCGGGGTAAATGACGGCGAGCTCCTAAGAGATGTTCTTCTATGGACTCCAACGTATGGACACACTAGTGTTGACCCAATGGTAAAAATCTATAATCATCAGCTCTGTGCAGATACTAGATGCCATCAAGAGGATTTATCAAGAGCCAAGGCTAATAGAGACATAAAGAGAGAGTGGAAAGAAAGAAAGAAAGTCAGGGGAATCCATTCTGTCAGTATGCTTAGATGGTTGCTTGGTTGGTCGGTCTAGTTTCAGGGCATATCAATCATTGTTGGTTATTTAACGCTAAACCCTGTTTTTACATATAATTTAAATATATGATTTACAAACATATTTTGTAGATACACATAGTTAAATGGTCAAACAGTTCTTTTTCTAGAAATTTCATTTAGCACAAGTCAACAAAGTTAAATGGTTCCAAGTATTGCTATGTATAATTAACAATTCAATTAAACATCAATCATTTGTTTACATACAGTTAAATGATCAGTCAGTTCCATTTCAAACTATTCAATTTAACATAAGTCCTTTGTTTGCACTCAGTTTAAATTTCAAACAATTTTATTTGACCCATAGATTAGACCCTATCATGTGCTACCACTCCAAGTCAAAGTGGACCTGGGAGCGATGACAATGAAGAGGTACTCCGCATTCCCAAAAGCCCCAGCATTACTGGAGCCTCACCATCAGATTGTTCAGTGTCATATCCGAGATGCAGTCGGTGTATTCTACAGCCCCAACCGTCTGGGCTCATGCCTTGAAGATGATGATGATGATTAGTAAATACCGAAGAATTTGAATGTCTAACTACGTCCTAACGACTTCGATGGAATCCCCATGGCGTGGTGGTT
The DNA here is from genome assembly GCA_963585895.1 of Sepioteuthis lessoniana. Lineage (NCBI taxonomy): Eukaryota > Metazoa > Mollusca > Cephalopoda > Myopsida > Loliginidae > Sepioteuthis > Sepioteuthis lessoniana. The sequence continues at coordinate 144,931 of CAUZXS010006472.1, forward strand.
TGGTTTGGTTTGGTTTAGTTTTATGATATATCACCCATTTTAGGTTATTTAATGCCAGATCATTATACATATAAACAGTTCTGTTACAAACAGTACAGTTTAGCATAAGTAAAGTTTTTGTTTACACTCAGTAAAATGTAAAAATAGTTCTATTTCAAATATTTTAGTTTAACATAAGTACGCAGTTCAAATGTCAAAAACAGTTCTTCGTAAGTTGATTTGGTTTTATGTCATATCAAACATTGAAAATTGTTCAATGCCAAACCCTATTCAGACTTATACATTTAATACACATGTTCCATAGCCACAATTAACGCCATGTGCGAAATAGACATATAATGTTCATAACGATAGAACACATAAAGAACCTAGGAATCTCGAAATTTGAAAACACGTAACGACTTCTTGTCCAGGTACGAAACCTTTTTATTAACTTTGAGTTAAAGGTTTCGACATAAGGAGGAGAGACACAATCTCGCGATGCCATCTTATTCATTTGGCCCTTATCTCGTGCGGCACCTATGGCGCGCAAGTTCGTCTCGCCTCAGCGAGCCCCAAAAGTCGAACCTCCTCGTTTGGCGTCTAGTTTTCAACTCTCTAACTTTCTTCAAATCTCCCACAAACCTCCGTGCGCTTCCGCACCCTGTCACCCCGTTCCGTCATCTCGGGCTATTGTGACATCTCTGAGTGGCACGTCCGCCCCGCGCGCGCGTTAACACCTACATCAAGGTTTGCACCTAACTAACCCATGTGCTGAGCCGAAAGGTTCTCAGCCTAACTAAACTCAAAGGCATGAACTGAAATCCTTTGGCCATTACGTTACACACATGGTGCATGAACATTTTTCTAATTACATTTTTGACCAAAACTGAGCTCATTTTTCTTCACAGTTAAATGATTTCAAGTATTTCTATCTAATACGAATTATTCCATTTACTTTTCGTCATTTGTTTATACACAGTCAAATTATTACGAGAGTCGCTTTGTAACAGTAACAATTTAACACCGGTCATTTGTTTGCACATATTTAAAAAGATATGTATAAGTAAGAGATTAACATTTAAGAAGATAAGCTACCTCATAAGTTTGCCCACAGTTAAATGGTTTCAAGTATTGCAGTTATTTAATATTTCTTCAAGATTAAGACTGGCAACTATGCGGTCTTTGTCACTATCCATACTTTCTATACTATAGGTTCTTTGTAAGGGTTTTATCGACCCCTGAGCATTGCACTGTTTGATTCTTATTGGCGAGTTTGTTCTTGAGGGCATTTTGAATGTGCATCCTGGTCTTTCCTTGTTCTCTTAGGTGTTCATCTGTATTTTTGCAGCTTGGCTAATGGGGGCTTTTGATTTTTGTTTAAGTTGTTCAGGTTTTAGGGGAGACAAGTTCTTTAGTCTGTCTTTAATGCTTTTTGGTGGATGGATTGGTGACTTATGTAATGACTGCTTTTTTTGTTTGTTTTTTTTTTTAATTTATTTTGCATTTTTAAGATTAGATATTGTTGGAGTGGTAGATCCTACTTGTGTTTTTATTTGGACTATAACATTAGATCTCTCCCCATTCCCAACTTGTTGCTGAGCTGGTGCTTGGTCAAATTCGGCCGAGTGTAGTTTTTCAGGTGCTCCTAAAACTTTGGCCAATCATTCGCTTCTAACTGGATCAATTTCTCCACGAGTGTTATATATTCATGGTCTTCATTGGTTGTATCCGCCCTCCGTGCAATAGAAGCGTCGCTGTTTTCTTCCATGTAGGCCCCTACAGTTTTCCTTGGTTCCAGGAAGAACACATTTCTCTTGTGTTTCACCTCAAGTATTTCCTTTTCTTTTTTGTAAATATCGCACATCTAATTTTTTTCAAGCAATCTTCCTCCAAGTGGTCCGGGTCTTTTTCACTGCCTTTTGGCACATGTCTGTCACTCTGTATAGGCTTCCCTTTGGTGTCCTTATTTTTGGCATTTGAAGCAATTCAGGAGCGCTGGGACTTACTGCTCTACTCTCTCAAGACAATAGCCGATCTTCACCTCTTTGGGAGTATGGGGTTAATTAAATTTAAGGATGTTAGTGTTGGTCTGGATTCGTTGTTCGCTTTTTCTAAGGGAGATTCTTCTTATATTTATGTTTTCCCAGGGCTGATGCTATCTCCTCTTCTATAGCCAGTGCCAACTTCTTACTGCTGATAACTCTTTTGGAAGTGTTGAGTTTCTCATGCAGGTAGGCTCTGGATTTCGTCGTATGGAAGGTTTTCATTTTTAATATGCTTTCTGCCTGTCTCCGGCTATCCACCTCGACTAGCACGTTAACGTTCCTGATTTTCTTTACAGTCTTCGGAGTAGCTCTCGTAGAAATAACTTTTTTGTGTGAGGAAAGGCGAGAATTTGGCTTGTTATACCTCCTCCAAAGATTCAATAACAATGAATTTGGGGAAGTCTTCTGCGTCATTCTCCGAGTATGATTCGGACAGGTTTCGTTTTTTGTTTTTTTTATTTGAAGACGCCATAGATGCCGTATATTTTTCGCTGGCCCAATGTTCCACCACCCATCACGAATTCCATCTTATGTTGAGAATGTACCAAGAGGGAAACCCATTCACCTTTGTTCATACGGGGAAACACGACCAATATGCTCAAGCTGAGGGTAGGTTTTCGAGCAGTTGCCAATTTCGGGTTGTCAGCACGTTCAAATTCCTATTCTCTCAACGCAATTGACCCTCAGCCACTGTCTTCTAACACCTAAAATATTAGGGTTGGGAACTTGCTGAAAGTGCAGATTTAAAAGTACTATCGGGATAAATATATATAGGTGCTAGGACTTGACATGACTAGCCGATTGATCGGATCGGGCCTATCAGACCAAGTAAGGTCAAAAGTTGTGTGTTACAAGCCATTGACCACTCTGTCGCCGGATCAATGACTGCTCAACCACCAGGATCCTGTTTTTGCGCCTAACGAGTTGCCACTCACGGCCAACAGCTGGTCCTGTTGCGGGGAGGTCTAACCCCTTGGTAGAGGAACTGTCGGCGTATTCTACGGTCCCAGCCGACAGGGCGTTGACATAGTGACTAACGCCTTGAACTATAACATCGTAGTAAACGAGTTCGAACTCCAGTCATGCGATTCCGTTCACTTTCGGAAACATCCCCTAGAGGAAGGTATGAACCCTCTTATCCCCCACTCAGCTATGGTTTAAATAGTACTACTGGTGTTTTTCTACGAGGATGATTTTGGGATTAAATAACCTACGAATGTTGATATGCCATTAAAAACAAATAAAACAAACCAATCCGAGCCACTTAAAAATAATCCGTTAGCTTTAAGCCCATCGACTGATTGTTGGTCAATCGATCCCTGCCGATCAGAAATCACTTACGATTCAGAGCTTTTGAAAGAACCCAACTGACCTTTTGAAAAGGATGCCAAATATGGATGCGAAGACAACGCCGGATACTGAAAGCAACGGACTTTATCGGCTGGACACTGGCGATGACTGTGTGCGACGTAATTGGAAGAACCAGTGAAGCATGGTTGACCTCGCAAACGGTCAAGTAATCGAGTAGACAGCAGCTGGTTGAAGGGGTTTTGATTGAAACGAACGACATTAATGCTGTTGCTGCTCAGCCTTTGAAGATACTGTCATTGGCTCCGTCATATCTGAAATCTTGATATGCAGATTAATAGATTCCATAGATTCCTTTTTCTGTCTCTTTGGCTTTTTGTCTATCTATCCATATCCTTCCCCCTCCCTATCTCTCTCTCTCTCTCTCTCTCTCTCTCTCTCTCTCTCTCTCTCTCTCTTCATCTATTGATATCTGTTTGTTCATATCTATCTATCTATCTATCTATGGATTGATCGTACGACTGATCTGCGTATCTTTCTATGTATTTTTTCAAATGCATGTTTACATTAATCTAATCAGACAACATCTCTCTCTCTCTCTCTCTCTCTCTCTCTCTCTCTCTCTCTCTCTCTCTCTCTCTGTGTGTGTGTGTGTGTATATATATATATATATATATATATATGTGTGTGTGTGTGTGTTTGTGATGTACGAGTAACGGTTTTTATGTATAAATGGTTTGCTGTTGGTTTTTTCAATGAGGAGAAACAAACTAATATATATATATATATATATATATATATATATATATTGTCAAACTTTTCGTTCATTGCCCTGTTTATTCATCTATACTAGTTTTTTATATATCTATCTCTCTATCTATATCTGTCTGTTTGTATATCAATTCATTTTTTCATCTATGTGTCTCCACCAATCTAATCAGGCAATATCTATTTATCAATCGATAAATCGATCGAGCTATCTATCTGTCTCTCTGTCTTTCTCACTTTTTATTATATATATAAGAAAACGAATTAGTCTTTTTTGCCTTTCTATCTTTTTCTCAAACCCACAGTTCATCTCTCCCACTCTCCATCTATCTATCTATCTATCTATCTGTGGTTAGAGCTGCACCCCATAGCATCACAAAATCTTTAGCTAAAATGTTATCCTCTATTTGACGCTTGATTAACAATTCGTACATCAAAAACTCCGGTGATTTACTCAACAAAATCAATAATTCAAAAGAAAAACAAATCTCTAGCCAGTATCGATTTCAGATCATTATAAACCAATATTCCACTTAACAAATGTATTAAACGTTTAAAAATTCACCTCAAGAAAAAAAAACATTACATTATCTTTACGTGTTAAAAAAAGAATTAAGATTTGCATAGCATGCATGAAACATTGTTTCTTCTTTTTCAACTTAACGATATTTTTTAGATACAATCTGTGGACTTTGCCCTTAGTAAGAGCCTGGCATGACTTTTCTTTAAATTTCTTGAATCTGGTCTTTTTAAATTTATAATACTCAAATATTCTCATAATTTCTATTTCATAGATTATATATTTCTAATATATTCAAAAATTATGGATAAATTAAATAATATAAACCCTACCATTGATTTTACTTATCAACCAGAAAAGAACAACACCGAATCTTTCTTGGATATTTTAATAATAAATAATATACATTTATTTTCAAACAGATGGATTATATATTGAATGACAATGAACAGGAAATCCGGCAACCACTGCACGTGACATAAAGAACCACTGGACAGCTGTTTTGATCTTATTAGGTCCCATCAGCAGTGTATACCGTGATCTCCCCCGCTAGAGATTGAACAAGCGACCACTGCATGCAGAGCCGAAACTCTACCACTGAACCTTTGGTCTAGATTGCACACAATAGATGCCAAATTAACTAGTTATGGTAAATGCACCATCACTTAACAACATTTTTCCCAATAAGCATCTATTACACAGATACATTAGGGAGGTGCCCGTGGTGTAATCGTTATCGCCGTAGGAAATGAACACGGCGACACGAGTTCAAATCCTGGACAAGACTGATTGCATTTCACATGGCTCTAATACCCTTGGGAAAGGTATGAATCCAATTATTCTCCCTCCAGCTATGGGTAAATAGTAGGGCAGACTAGGTTCTTCAGCCTTGGTGAGGCAACTAGTCTAGGAGAAGGAAAACTCTGAATTCAAACCTGTTAAACTCCGCTTAAAAACTGACCTTATGTCATATCCTGCCCGAGCGGAGGGGTTGGGTAAATAGGATTACACAGATTACACGGTTTTTATTTATTTTTCTTTGCTTTGGTAGAGTCACGAGCGTAGCACGTCGCGATCACGGAGGCGGCTTGGCTCTTTCAGAGTCAAGCCGGGGTTACTGTCGGAGCTGATATGATGCAGAAATAACCCGAAATCGGCAATGAAGACAGCGCATCACTGAAGACCTCCCTGATGCATCTAAGATGTATGATTGAAATTTACTCAACAATTCAATCACAAATATCATCGAAAAAACAAACTTAAAGAATTTTGGTTAAAAAAAACAGTCTCTAACTCTTTAAAGATAAGTAAGAATTTTATGATAAAAAAATAACCACATTAAATCTAATGCTGGAGTTTACTTTACAATGCCTGAGTGGTATTTTTAAAAAGTATGTACAGTAAACATCCTGTAATCTCCCAAAACAAATTCATGAACATTAAAGGGATTAGAAAAAAGGAAACATAAATAACAGTATGGTCAGTTATAATATAGAAACTAATCAGAACTTCGGTTTTAAAGATTCCAAAAAGTTAGTTTATATACATTATAAAGAAGGGCGGAAAATTAATGAATCTAGTGTCATTTTATAGCACAATACTATAAAACAGAGACTTGACTTTTTCAATTTCTCCTTATTTAATGCTAAACATTTGCGGAATCTTTGGAGATTAGTAGAAATAAAAAAATAAACTAAAATGAATTCAAAAGTGTAGCAGTTCCCAGAAACCTCTGACAGGAAGTAGGAACTGCGAAGACGTACCTGCTCTAAAAATAAACTCTGCCTCATTAACCACAGACTTTAAACTCATCACCCACCTAAAATGACTAATATATTTCAACGCCTTGTTTGAGAAACACAGCCACGTCTATTAGTTGAGGAAAACATCTCCTCACTACGGAATAGCTGTTTCAAGCCCTAAAATAAAGTTGAAATTTCAAAGGTATCTTCCTTCTTTCCTTCCTTCCTTCTGCAATTCTCTTACAGTCTTCACATAAAATTGCCCAGTTGGCTGGGGCTGTAGAATACTGCACCTCTGCAGAAGGGTAAGATTCCCTCTCCCCCAACGAGTGTCCTGGATATAACACTAAACAATCTGATGGTGAGATTCCATTGATGCTGGAGCTTTGGGAAATGTGGAGTACCCCTTCATTGCCATCGCTCCCAGATCCACTCTGGCCCGAAGTGGTAGCACCTGATAGGGCCCTATCTATGGGTAAAATAGAACAAAACTGCGTACTTATACTAAACTGAATAACTTAAAATAGAACTGTTTTGACATTTAAACTGCGTGATTATACTAAACTGAATTGTTTGAATTAGAACTGTTTAACTAAACTGAATACCTTGAAATAGAAATGTTTTTGATAATTAAACTATGTACTTACATTTAAACTGCGTACTTATGCTAAATTGAATTATTTGGAATAAAACTCTTTATTTGTATAAAGATGGATTTGGCATCAAATAACCTACAAAGGTTGATACGCCATAAAATTCAACCAACCAACCAACATTCACTGACAAAGAAGACAACAATTTAAATGGGATTAGAAGAAGAGAACAATAGAGTCAGATACGCTAGGCCCAAAACCGACTACTACCAACCAACCACGAAAACAAATAATAACCAAACTAATCTTCTTACACCCCATAAATCCCTTATTCAAAGTAATTTAGTTCCATCGTATATATATATATATATATATATATATATATGGAGAGAGAGATAGAGAGATAGATAGATAGATAGATAGATAGATAGATAGATAGATTCAGACTAAAAAAGAAACTAATAAGGAGAAAATGAGACTATCGGTCAGATAGATAGATAGATAGATAGATTCAGACTAAAAAAGAAACTAATAAGGAGAAAATGAGACTATCGGTCAGATAGATAGATAGATAGATTCAGACTAAAAAAGAAACTAATAAGGAGAAAATGAGACTATCGGTCAGATAGATAGATAGATAGATTCAGACTAAAAAAGAAACTAATAAGGAGAAAATGAGACTATCGGTCAGATAGATAGATAGATAGATTCAGACTAAAAAAGAAACTAATAAGGAGAAAATGAGACTATCGGTCAGATAGATAGATAGATAGATTCAGACTAAAAAAGAAACTAATAAGGAGAAAATGAGACTATCGGTCAGATAGATAGATAGATAGATTCAGACTAAAAAAGAAACTAATAAGGAGAAAATGAGACTATCGGTCAGATAGATAGATAGATAGATTCAGACTAAAAAAGAAACTAATAAGGAGAAAATGAGACTATCGGTCAGATAGATAGATAGATAGATTCAGACTAAAAAAGAAACTAATAAGGAGAAAATGAGACTATCGGTCAGATAGATAGATAGATAGATTCAGACTAAAAAAGAAACTAATAAGGAGAAAATGAGGCTATCTGTCAGATAGATAGATAGATAGATTCAGACTAAAAAAGAAACTAATAAGGAGAAAATGAGGCTATCGGTCAGATAGATAGATAGATAGATTCAGACTAAAAAAGAAACTAATAAGGAGAAAATGAGACTATCGGTCAGATAGATAGATAGATAGATTCAGACTAAAAAAGAAACTAATAAGGAGAAAATGAGACTATCGGTCAGATAGATAGATAGATAGATTCAGACTAAAAAAGAAACTAATAAGGAGAAAATGAGACTATCGGTCAGATAGATAGATAGATAGATTCAGACTAAAAAAGAAACTAATAAGGAGAAAATTAGGCTATCGGTCAGATAGATAGATAGATAGATTCAGACTAAAAAAGAAACTAATAAGGAGAAAATGAGACTATCGGTCAGATAGATAGATAGATAGATTCAGACTAAAAAAGAAACTAATAAGGAGAAAATGAGACTATCGGTCAGATAGATAGATAGATAGATTCAGACTAAAAAAGAAACTAATAAGGAGAAAATGAGGCTATCGGTCAGATAGATAGATAGATAGATTCAGACTAAAAAAGAAACTAATAAGGAGAAAATGAGGCTATCGGTCAGATAGATAGATAGATAGATTCAGACTAAAAAAGAAACTAATAAGGAGAAAATGAGGCTATCGGTCAGATAGATAGATAGATAGATTCAGACTAAAAAAGAAACTAATAAGGAGAAAATGAGGCTATCGGTCAGATAGATAGATAGATAGATTCAGACTAAAAAAGAAACTAATAAGGAGAAAATGAGACTATCGGTCAGATAGATAGATAGATAGATTCAGACTAAAAAAGAAACTAATAAGGAGAAAATGAGACTATCGGTCAGATAGATAGATAGATAGATTCAGACTAAAAAAGAAACTAATAAGGAGAAAATGAGACTATCGGTCAGATAGATAGATAGATAGATTCAGACTAAAAAAGAAACTAATAAGGAGAAAATGAGGCTATCGGTCAGATAGATAGATAGATAGATTCAGACTAAAAAAGAAACTAATAAGGAGAAAATGAGACTATCGGTCAGATAGATAGATAGATAGATTCAGACTAAAAAAGAAACTAATAAGGAGAAAATGAGACTATCGGTCAGATAGATAGATAGATAGATTAAAATGACATTGATAGAGGTAGATGTGTTATGGAATATTTGAAATGGGTAGATATGAACAGAATGAGATAGATTTGATAGACTGATGTAATATAATTTCTTTTCAATGAAATACGCCACGTTTTTATAATGAATTTTAAATACAAACTACATCACTTAGTTTTCGAAACAGAACGTCACTAACAAAAATAGAATGTTTAATATTTTTTCATTTTTTTTTTTTCGTTTCATTTAATATAAATTTTATTTACATAAAATTCTGTCGACTTATTATGACATATTCAAACGTCCTGATGAAGGTTTAATGTACAAAAGCGAAACGTTTAATGTTAGCATATAATTAAAACTAAAGATAGAATCATCCTCAGCAGATCTTGTGTTATTTCATATATATGTATATATATATATATATATATATATATATATATATATATATATATATATATATATGTAATATTCGGTCAGGTTAAACCAGAGTTTGGAGTAATTCCCTCAGGACAAGAAAATCATTCAAGAGCTGAACATTTAAATTTTCTGGTAGAGAGCTCAATGTAATTTATTACAGAGCAATATTTCTTTTAGAAAACAACCAAAGACCGGTTAATTCAGGATTATAAATTTATTTCCATCCTGTATTTTCAGTTTCTGGTGTGAACCAAAAACATGAAGAAAAAATTTATACAGGACTTCTTCAGATCCAATGGATAATTATTTAAAAACAGAATAAACACGTGGGATGGAGGGGGGGATTAGAGCCAGTTGAAAGGCATGGTGAGACGGATAAGGGATGTTCTTTAGTGAATATTCTGGAGTGTAAGTATTCATTTCCGAGTTGGTAAATTATCCGAGAATTAGTTTCTTTTGAAATTTTCCAAGGAGAGCTCAACTATTTAGGAGCAATCTCTGTCTATTTCTCTATCTCAGTTTATTCATCTATCTATCTATCTATCTATCTATCTATCTGTCTGTCTGTCTAATTTGGGGGATTAAAATTGAGTAAATACATTTTATTTTGGCATTTAATAACCCAACAAAGGTTGATATGTCGTAACACCAACCAATTTTTTCTTTCTTTTTTGTACCTGTTTTTATTCTCTCTCTCTCTCTCTCTCTCTCTCTCTCTCTTATCTTTATCATTCATTGTTACTCATTCTCTTTCATCTTTTCTACCAAAAGTCTTTTAAATCTCTCTCTCTCTCTCTCTCTCTCTCTCTCTCTCTCTCTCTCTCTCTCTCTCTCTCTCTCTGGATGTGTATGTACGTAGGTGTGTGTGTGTCTATTATCGTCTTTCTTCAATGCTCCTCCAATCGCTAATTCTTCATCCTGTAAATTCATCAACACGAAAATACTGGTTCTGTTTCGCGCCACTGCACGAGTGACCGACTAGGAGGCAAAGATCGAATAACACAAATGCCGATGAAGTTTTTTAGGGATTTCATTTTTCAATGAAACAGCTCTACTATCATATTTTCTTCTTTCATTATTTTTCCTGCGTCTTCTGTCTTTCCTTCTAAAGCTTGCTTGTTTACTTGTTTATTTTCTTTCCCATTACGGAATTTCGAGGCCAATGCGATCATCGCAAACAAACCATTGTGATCCAGTCGTCCAGAAGAAAACATATTAAAACAATCACCCACATACAAACCACTTAATATACTCACTCAAACAAAGACACGTGTATAGATATATACTTTCTCATTTGGCCTTTATCTTGACTGTGTATATGTATTGAGTTCCTCCATTGTTCTGCTTTGTCCTAACATACTGTCTTTTGACTTATCGTCTGCTTGTCGTTTTCTTGATATTTTTTGTTGCTAATGCTTGGTGGCATCTTTTTTTAAGTAATTTTTTTACACACACATACACACATATATATATACACATAAGCACGTATAGCCAGACGATTATTGACATAAGAGTTGCCTTGATTCAAACATCGTACAGGTGAGCCTAATTGAATTAGCTTTCTAAAATGTACCAAAATATTTTTCTAATTCTTTTACTATTGCTTTCTTTTTACCCCATTTTTTTCATCCCTCGCCACATCTCTCTCGTTTTGTTTTGTTATTTAATTCTTTTTCTTTTCTTCTTCGGTTTCCTTTCTGTTTTTTCCTTTCTCTTTACTTTTTCTTTTTTTTTTTTCTTTCTTTCTTCTTTTTTTTTTTTTTCATTCTTTTCCTCACCCTTCAATTTCCTTTCTTTTTATCTAATTCTCACTTTCTATTAGATACGTTTTATTTTCTTTTTTTTCTTGCTTCTTTATTTCTCTTTCATTTTCTTTTCTTTTGGGGGGAGGTATTCTTTCTTTCTTTCTTTCTTTCTTTTTATTTTTGTGCTTTTCTTTTATTTAACGCCTATTTTCTTTCGTGTTTTCTTTCTTTAGTTATTTTAATTCTTGCTTTCTTTTTAGCACTTACTCTTTTTTTTTAGGTTTTTTTTCTGTGTTTTTCTTTCTTAAATCTACTTTTTTAAGGGATTATGTTTTTTCCTTTTTTATCTTTTTTTTTCTTTCTTGATTGTTGTTTTCTCATTAGCATTTATTCTTTTTTTCTTCTTTCGTTTTTTTTTTCTTTCTTTCTTAATTCTCGCTTTCTTTTTTGTGCTTATTCTTTTTTCTTTCTTATTTTTTCTTTTTCTTTTTCTTTCTAAAATCTTTTTTCGTTTTAGCGCTTATTTTCTTTCCCCTGTTCTGTTTTGTTCCGTTTTTTTCTTCACTCTATTTATTCCCTTTCTTCATTTTCTTTCTTTGATATGTTCATATTTGTTTATTTATTTTTATTTCTATTTCATTTCAATTAAGAACGGTTGGATAGATATAAAAAAAAATAAATAAATAAATAAATCCATACATTTGAGAAAAAATCGAACATAACTGATCAAAAATGTTAAAAATTGTAACTGAACTGACACGTTTGATTTTTCACAAGGTCGACCTTTCACTCTTGGTAATACAGATGTAAACAAGGTTATACTAGCTGAACTATCCCTCTACGCCGGTTACGATATCAAGAATAGGGTCGCAAAAAGAGTAAGACAATTTTTCTGAAAAATATCTATCTATCTATATTATAGTTTTGCTTGTTCGTCCATTCGTTCGCACACTACACTCATCCACATATCCTCCCCAAAATCTAGTGGGATATTTTTCCACCATTCCCTCCTCGACCAAATGAGATAACCTTCTACATCTCCTCCTCGCAGCCAAATAAGATATTCTTCTACCTCCCCCACCTCAATCAACTTGGATATTCTTTTACATAGATGTTGGTTCATCTACTAAGTACTAACTTTTCTATGCTACTTAGTAAGGATAAATGAAGTTAGTTCGGGGGAATTCCATTGGACTGTTCGTTTTCTTATCAAACAGATTGAAGGGGTGGAGAAATTAAAAAAAAAAAAAAAACCTCGATACCTTTTTATTGGTCCTGTCATTTGATCTTTCGGTTCCGCTAACCCATCGACAGGCAGTGATTTGAAGAGATGATGCAGTGCGTCATTTGCCTACGTCAACAGCTTGGATATATGGGGCTTAGATGATATTTTGGTGGTAGTTTTCGTTTGGTTTGGGTTTTGGTGTTATTATATCTGATTCTTTCTTCAACCCCATCTTAATTTGCTAGAGTCTTTTGGTCTATGAAGGCTGCAAAGGAATTACTGAAAAAAAGAAGAAAGGAGGCCAAAAGACATTTTATATTTTGACTTTATTCCTTAGTTCAAGAACCATTCTGTTGGTGAGGAAATCATTCCTGAATTCAAATTAAATGGTTTCGTCTCCCAGACAAGGTGCTAAAATGTGTTAGTCGTGTTCAGGATTGATTTGTCCATTATTCGGTACTTTTAGTCATGGTTTGATAAGTCCATTATTTGGAGTTTTAGTCGTGGGTTGCTAAGTCCATTATTTGGTGTTTTTAGTCTTGGATTGCTGGTAACAGAGACGGCTGCTACTATTGGAAAGGGAAACCAGCGTGCCGCATAAAACGAACTCGTAGCCTTTCACTAGCAGCAAGAAAGATATATAAGTGTTTTCAATCCAACGGTCACAGCTGAAAGAGAACGGTTCCTTTTCTTTGAACATGCGTCGCCCCTAGTTCCAGTCTGAGGCTCCTGGGAGTTTCTGCATTCTTTTTTTTTTCTTTTTGTATTTGTTTTAATTTCATTTTTTTTTTCTATGCACTTCCGGTAAACTCATCGACTTAGTTGTTCTAGTAACCTTTGTCTGAATTTGTTAACTTATTCAGTCTGATGCCCTTATCTAAAATGTTAGTTTTATAAAGTTTTTCACTTTAAGAAAATTATTTCTTCTGATTTGAAAAAAATATTTTTCTTTTCTCGTTAATAAATTTTTTAGGGTCTACTAATAAGTTCCGAGTATTTATTTTAAATTCACTGAATGATTCAAAGTGAAGAATTTATTGTGAAAGAACATTTCGATTTTAATAAACTATCATCAGGACTTAGAAAAGATGATATCTAGTGTTGTTAGTGTCGACTTTCCTTCTCAATAAATTCTTCAATTAGGATTACTTTATTTTTGAATTTTTCTCCATATTGTCGGATTCTTCTCCATCATTTACTTCCAAACTCACTGAGTATAAACTCTCTGAAACTCCCTAAATTTGCTGAATGACACAATTAAAAAAAGATATGTCGATTGTTTGGGTTTTATGGCATATCAAGCTTTGTAGGTTATTTAATGCCAAATCCATTTTTATAAATAATCAGCTCTATTTCAAACAAATCAATTCAGCATGAGTACACAGTTTAATTGTCAAAAACATTTCTATTTCAAGCTATTCAGTTTAATCAGTTTTAATTCAACCAATTCAGTTTAGTATAAGTATAGATTTTGTTTACACACTGTTAAATGTCAAAACAGTTCTATCTTAAAAAATTCAATTTAACAGAAGTATAGTTTCAATGTCAAAAACAGTTTCATTTCAAACAATTCAGTTCGCAGTTTAAATGTAAGTACACAGTTTAATTGTCAAAAAACATTTCTATTTCAATGTATTCAGTTTAGTCAAACAGTTCTAATTCAAACAATTCAGTTTAGCGTTAGTACAGTTTCAATGCCAAAAACAGTTCTCGTAAATACAGTTTAAATGTCAAAAACAGTTCTATTTCAAACAATTCAGTTTAGCATAAGCATGCAGTTTAAATATCAAAACTGTTCTATTTCAAGTGATTTAGTTTAATATAAGCACGCAGATTAGTTCTATTTAACTCATAGATAGAGTCCTATCAGGTGCTACCACTCCGGGCTAAAATGGACCTGGGAGCGATGGCAATAAAGGGGTACTCTGCATTCCCCAAAGCTCCAGCATTACTGAAACCTCACCATCAGATTGTTTAGTGTCATATCTAGGACACTCGTTGGTGGAGTCTTACCCCTCAGCAGAGAAGCAGTCGGTGTATTCTATAGCACCACCCGACTGGGTAAAAAAATGATATGTATCAATCTTTACTTAATAGTTTTCGCAAGATAACCTATGTGTGCCTTGTTTTTTAGGGAACACCACATATTTAAATTCCTTTTTTTCTTTTTTCTCGCTACACATCGAATACGTGCTTCGTATTTGGTTTAATTCGTTTAATTATTGACAGACGAACATGGTTCTTCATTTTAATCTAAGTATCTTCAGCTACAATCTTTGGATGGAATCATAAAGTAATCGTTAAATTTTTCAATGTTCAGGCCATAGATTTCCCTGTCACATTTACTCCTACACGGCGGAACAGAGAGAACAAGATATTCAAAATTATTTTCTCATTTATTGGTTACACAAGTATCGTTTTGTAACGTTCACGTGTGCATGAAAAGAAGAGAAAATACCTGACAGATAACTTAACAAAAGCATGAGTATTTTTTTCAACAGAAATAATACATCAACCGAACATAAAATAAAATAAAAAAGATTGTTACTATCCGCAACACTGCCGGCCAAGATATTACTAAAAGCCTTTCTCGCTGAAATCCGTTCGACTAAGTGTCCTTTCGACTGACGTCCCATGCTAATCAGCACGATATCTCTATCGGTGTCCAATCACCAGTATCTCACTTTATTCTTCTTTGATATATCCATTGAAAAGATTAATTATTTCAAATGAATTTCTATAGAAATTCTCATTGTGTTATAGTTATCACAGATGATTTTATTAGTTGACGATCGAATCTGTCTTCTGGATCGCTTCATGTATGTCTTCCTGTAGATTTCGTATCTTATATTATGGAGCTCGATTGCTGATCTTGGAATATCTTTTTTACTCACAGGAAATGTGTTTTATTTTGTTTTTGTTTGGTTTTATGGCATATCAACCATTGTTGGTTATTTAATGTCAAATCCTGTTTTACATACATTTTAAATATATGATTTGTAAACACATTATGTTGATACACACGGTTAAATGATCAAATATTTCTATTTTTAAAAATTCCATTCAGCATAAGTCAACAAAGTTAAAAGATTGTAAGTAATGCAATGTACCACTAACAATTCAATTAAACATCAATCAATTGTTTACACACAATAAATTGTCAAGCAGTTCTATTTCAAACAATTCAGTTTAGCATAAGTTAAAGTTAAATGGTTCCGAGTATTGCTGTGTGTAATATAATGGCCGAGGGATTTCGTTTGATGCCTTTGGGTTTAGTTAGGCTGAGAACCTTTCGGCTCAGTGCATGGGTTACTTAGGTGCAACATTAACACAGGTGTTCGCGCGCGTGCTGGCAGAGCGGACGTGTCACTCAGAGATGTCACAATAGCCCGAGATGGGAAACAGGGCTAGCGAGTGCGAATGACGTCAAACACTGGAAGTGCGCGGAGGATTTTGGGAATTTGAAGAAAGTTAGTAGACTTTGAGACTAGAGACCGAACGAGACGGTTGACTTTCGCTTGCTCGCGGAGGCTTTGGGCAGGTGTCGCACGAGATGGTGGGGAGGGCAGATGAAAAAGCCAGAATAGAAAGATTGTGCCTCTCTCTCCTTATGTCGAAAAACCTTTAAACTCAAAGGTAATAAAGTTTCGTACCTGAACCTAGAAGTCGTAAGTGTTTTTCGTGTTTCGAGATCCTGTTCTATGTATATATGATATGAACATTATATGTCCATTTCACACATAGCCGTATCATGGCTATGGTACATGTGTATTGGTGACAATTTAATTAGACGTCATTTATTAACTCAGTTAAATGATTAAAAAGTTCTATTTCTAACAATTTGATTTAGTATGTCATTTGTTTCCTCTCAGTTTAACTGTCAAACATTTTCATTTGACGCGTAGATAGGACTTTATAGGGTGCTACCACTCCGGGTCAGAGTGGACCTAGAAGGAATGACAATGAAGAGGTACTCCGCATTCCCAAAAGCTCTAACATTACTGGAATCTCACCATCAGATTGTTTAATGTCATATCCAGGACACTCGTTGGGAGGAGGGTCTTACTCCTCTGCAGATATGCAGTCGGTGAATTGTACAGCGATTAGGCTACCAGAAATTCGTGACATAAGCAATTTTTTTCCTCTTGCTCCAAACACGTTTATCCATTCGGTGTAAATTGTCGTGATGTTCTTGCAGTGAATATACACCAACGTTGTGTAAGCTCCCCGCACAATCATTCCTCTTACGCATTTCACCGCCGGGTGCAACTATGAGTGAAATCCTGAGGCTACTATAATCCTGAAGAAGCAGTAAAAAAATAAGATTCGGGGAACTAGAGACCAGGGGAAGAAACGAGACCATCCAAGACAACAACTCGATTAAAATCAGAATACTTTGAAAAATCCTGTAGAGCTAAGGAGACTTGCTGTCACTTAACTTCAGTTAAAGTCGCTAGTTACAATTGATGTGAAAAACTTGCAGAAAGTGAAAATAATTGCACACAAGATTACCTGGACATGGCTAAGAAAGGGAAATTCACAAGAGAAAGGGAATCTTTTCTTATACCAGCATAAAATAACGCCATGAGGACTCATTATATTAAAGTGAAAATCAATAAAACGCAACAAAATTGTGAAGACAGAGATGAAACGATTACTCACATAACAAACGAATGCAGCAAACTTTCATAAAAGGAGTACAAGACTCGACCCGACTGGGTGGGAAAGGTGATCTACCGGGAATTGTGCAAGAGATTGAATTTTGACCATACTACCAAATGGTAAATGCCCAAACTAGAATCCATTCAAGGGAATGAGACGTAAAATATTCTCTGGGATTTTGAGAGACAAACAGATCTCTTAATCTCGGCCAGAAAACCAGACCTAGAGATAGTTACCAAAAAAATGGAGAAGCTGCCGAATAGTGGAATTTGCCGTCTCAGCAGACCACAGAGGGAAAATCGAAGAAAACGGAAAGAGACCCAAGTTCTAAGACCTTGCCAGAGAACTAAAAATGGTTATGAAACATAAAAGTGACGATGATACCAATGGTAAGTGGTGCTCTCTGGATGATCCTCAAAGGCTTGGTAAGGAGGCTGGAAGAGCTGGAAATCGGAGGATGAGCAGAGACCATCTAAACTACTTGATTTTTAAGATCTGTCAGAATACTGAGAAAAGTCCTGGAGACCCGAGGAGACTTGTTGTCACTCGGACTCCAGTGAAATACCATGAGCGAACGCTGATGTAAAAAATACTCGCCAGGAGTAATATAATAATACCGTAGTCATAGATCCTCTTTAAATGATTATATAATATAAGCTTTGGAGTAAAGGTCTACAACAAAATCGAAAATACTTTTGACACACCCTAATGATAAATATATACTGGGTGCGATAGATGAATTGTCGTCTAAATTGGGTAAAAATGAAAATGACAGACATTTCACTATATCAGACTGATTTACTTAAATTACATGAAACTGGGTATTTGGTTTTCATCAATATGAATATGAATCTGTCCTCAGATTGACATCCAAACACAGTGAAATCTTCGTATTGGAGCTTCCGCCGTGAATGCCCAGTAGTACAGCATGCCGTTTCCAAATTTCTGTGAGAGTGAATTGCGTCATGGTGCTGCTATCCTCAAAGACGGTGTACAAATGACTCGAATTTGCAACATAGTACACAAAACCGGCTCATTTTCCCAGTGGGTAGAGTGTTCGCCAATGGTCCGTGAGACCTAGGTTTAATCCCAGGTCGCGTAATACCAAAAACTTTTAAAATGGTATTTGATACCTCCTTGCTTAACACTCAGCAATACCTATCAAGGGTAAAGTGGAGTAATCCAGGGAAAGGAGTAGCGCCCTCCCCTACATCTTATAGTCGTAGCTATTGAAAAGGGAGCCTTCTGCTCGTCCTCGACTACGGTCACCAACTTTACTTACACAAAACCTGAAACAATTAAAACGCATGAGCAAAATTAATAAATTAAAATGGTGACAATATACCCATTATGCTGTACATCATGCAGTGGTACATTGAACACGTTCCACGAACTACACTAAACCTCTTTATCATCGTTCTCCGTATGATTTTGTCATAGATTTACAACAAATTTATTAATACAGATTTTTAGTATTGCCTGACCTAATTGTTGGGTATCACCCACCTTTTTCCACACAATGAACTAGTCCATCTGCCATATATAGCAGTAGCTACTAATACCAGGGCAGACTAGAAGATGAAGAGCAGCTTCTTATAGGAATAGTTTTAGTGCGTTGGAGACTGGAGATCGCACTAGATCACCTTACTTGCTACCGTAATAACGGAAGCCAATACTATCGCTGGACTATATCTTTATTCTGTATTCACTAATCTTATGTTCTTATCTACTAATAGTCTCTCTATTGAATATACCTTTTCCTGAGAATATATCTCTATTTCTTCTCATATCGTGATTTGTCCTTTATTTAATATTACAAGCGTTCATTAACCAGAACGCAACACTAATGAACAAATATTTCCTTTTTCTTAAGGATTTCACCGAGTCATTTCTGTGTTATGTGTGGAGAAGCAGACATAATACGCTATATAAGAAAATGTTTACCATTTCTTGTTCCTGGACAGAATGTGATATTTTCCAGTGATCTAAAGTAAACAGAAACATTTATCTGCGTCTTCAAACTTTACTTTTGTGACAGGGGTAATGAAATTTTCAAAACATGATGAAAGGCTATATTTGTTATGAATCCTCTTATTCTTCCTCCAGCTATGTATGAATAGTTGGGCAGACTATGTTCTTCTGTTATGGTTCAAACCTGTTAAACTCCGCTTAAAAATTGACCTTGTGTCATATCCTGCCCGAGCGGAGGGGTTGGTAAATAGGATATGATTAACTGGTTATTGACTATATGGAAACCTGGTCTTTCTGATAAAATAAAACGGGAATTCTTCCAAACTGTAGCCAAATGAACACTACTGTGTAGTTGCACCACTCGGACTCTAACGAAACACATGGATAAAAAAGCAAGATGAGAACTACACAAAGATGCCGCCTGCCGTTTTTGACAAATCCTAGAAGTAGAACCCTATAAAAACAGCGGCTGTACAGCCACTTACTTCCCATCACACAAACCATCCAGTTAAGACGATCAAGATATGCCGGGCACTGCTTTAGAAGCAAGGACGTTCTTTAATGGACTCCTACCCACGGACACACCAGTTTTGGCCAACCAGCAAAGACTTATATATATCAGCTCTGTGCGGACATTGTTAAAATTGATTTATAGTATTGCTGATGGCCGACCGATGTCGACATTTGTGGGGCGAGGAGGAGAGTGAGTGGAAGCGTAGCTATCGCGTGCCAGTAATGGACTCGCTCATTCTAGAACCCTCCTGTCCGGTAGATTTAAAAAATTGTAGGT
Organism: Sepioteuthis lessoniana; assembly: GCA_963585895.1. Lineage (NCBI taxonomy): Eukaryota > Metazoa > Mollusca > Cephalopoda > Myopsida > Loliginidae > Sepioteuthis > Sepioteuthis lessoniana. The sequence continues at coordinate 164,914 of CAUZXS010006472.1, forward strand.
TTTTGCGGAACGGAATCAGTTTTGATAACAGTGTTTGATATTTTGTGAAGAGTTTGTAACTCGTTGATCCACTGTGTAGTCAAATAGAAGTTGTGTGTTGCTCGGCTCTTGTACGAGCCAATATTTTTTGCTGAAATTCGGTTCCCGGGGTTAGTCGGCGACAAGTCGCAACATCAGAATTTTGTTGCAACCAGCTGCTCCTATTCTGCAGTCCGTCGTTGGTCTGTCGTGAATAAACCCAGTTTACAGTTGTATAGGGAGAATTCGCAATAACTTACCAAAAGGCGATGACTGACAGGGACGGGTTGCAAGAGAGACTCAAAGGAATCCGTAACATCATCACGCCTTGATGATGATGATGATGATGATCCAGGCACAACATTTGTGTTAAATAATGTTTTTTGTTTTGTTTTGTTTTATTTTGTTTTGTTTTTACCCATGTTTTTTTGTTTTCTTTTATTTCTAGTAAAGAAAAGAACCTTCTCGTCATACAGCTGGAATTTTGTAAAAACAAGAAAATCAATTCAAAAAGCTCAAACTATTGACAATGAGAATCGTTGTCCCATTGACCAATCAAAAACAAAATCTGCCTGTCTGCAAAAATACATTTAGTTGGTATTTTCTTAATTGATCAAACATCTCTTACAATATTTCTTGATTTAAAAATAAATCCAAACACATAACTTAATATGGCTTTTCATTCTGGAAAACACAATCTGGATAATCTTCGCTTCATTACATTTCTTTCGGAATTTTTTAATTAAAAAAAAATAATGTTTTGTTTTTTATTTGTTTTTCCTCCTTTATTTTATTTTTATTTAATATCCAATTCCCTTTATTATTCTTTAATTTTCTTTCCTTTCTTTAATTTTTTTTTTTTTATATATGTTTTATTTTTCTAACTCAAATCACAATTTTCCTTTTCTGTTCTTGAATCAACCTCCTCCCACATCTCTTTCTCCATCTCCATCTTCATTTCTTTCTTTTTTTTTTCTTTTTTTCATTTCGTGCTCTTCCTTCTGGTTTTGTTGTTTCAAAGAAAAAAGAATAAATAAAGACTATTATTTTTTCTTTCTTTCTTTCCTTCTTAAAAGTCCGACGAAATATAAGTCAATGCATAAAAATCTGTTAAGATTGAACAGTATTCTAAAATATTATTTTATATACTTTTTCCGTAATAAATATACTGGCCTATTATATGCATTTTGATATACATACAGTCAGACGTACGCTTGTATATATATACATATAAATCTCCAGACCACCATCCACACTCACTCTCATACATGCATATATATATATATATATATATATATATATATGAAATAAGAATTTCCACTTGAAGATGATTTGGGAATGATTATTTGAGGATTTTTACAAAATCCAGGAGTGCTGAATCTGTGAAAATTAAAAAAAGTTTCTTACAGAATAAATTTCCATATAATTGAAAAAACTCAACATACCGTCATTTGGTTATTATAAATTTATTTAAGATGGCAGTTCTATGAATGAGAATAGCTTCATCGGATAACCATCTCACAATGGAGAAAAAATATTATATATATATATATATATATATATATAAAATATTATATATATATATATATATATAGAAAATATTATATATATATATATATATATATATTGGATAGAATATCAAATTGAATAGACGAAATATCTCGTGAAAACCAAATTTTTGCACAACATCGTATTTCTTCTGAACGCATATACACAGACACAGACACTCACGCACACGCAGAAAAACAAATGCACACATTCATTCATATACGCATTCAATCTCTCTCTCTCTCTCTCTCTCTCTCTCTCTCTCTCTCTCAAAAACATAACACACACGCGCATACGCATACGCACTTACATACTAGATAAAAATGCCTCATTGAATGGAAGATATATGACATGAAAATCAAATTCTTGTTTTAATGTCATATTTCTTTGATATGCAGTCACACACAAGCAGAAATATATATATATATATATATATATATATATATATATATATATATAATATATATATACTAGTGTGGAGAAAATGGTAGATTGGAAAAATCTGTCAACATGCGAAAAAATAAGTGGAAATTTGCATAAACCAAAACACAGACAACAGATTCAATTGATATTTCGCCTTTATTCCATAAAAAATTCATCAGAATGTTGGTTATTTCAATAGCGTTTAGCATAAGAGGAAATAGAAAAAACAGAAAAGAAAAAAGAAGGGGTAAATATAAATACAAGTCTGAGAGGTGACAGCAGGGGTGTTGTACAGTCATATGCTACAACTATTCATATATACATAATATATATATATATATATATATATATAATATATATATATATATGCTGAATACATACTGACGCAATGAATAATAAAGACGAGCGAAGACTTCTTTAAAAAAATATACCTCTCACTTTATTGTAAGGTTCTAAAAGGGTTACTCAAGGTTTTACTGTGAGAGGAAGTTGGGGACTGAACAAAGACTGCAATATATTGACCCCCACTCTTATGGCCATCAGCGTTGTGTCTTTCTCGTTCTCCTGATGCTCAACCGGAGGCCTGGGGGCCCAGCTATCTGCTGAGTGCTGGCTTGCTCTACCACATCTTGTCTCTAACTCGTCTGATCTCCAACTATTCTGACTTCCAACTTAATCGGGGTCCCGAGGGCCCCTTCGGCCTGATGTGGCTTTCCTTATCACATCTCGTCTCTAACTCCTGTTTTCTCCAACTGTCTGACTTCCTGTCTTGACTTAGTTATATAATAGTTCAATGTCCACTCAATCGCCCACTCAATCTTTGGAATGGCATGTTTGATCGTCATCAAGCGAAATAACTGTCACGCTGTTCAGAGGTCACCCTCTTCCTGTTCATCAGTCTATGAGTGTATCATGGGCTTTTGCCTTGTCCCATTTCGTCAGCCAAATCCGTCTACGCGATTTCTTTCGATTACTGGGCATTGGAATGTGTCACTTCCTTCTGGTGCATAACTTTGGAATGGCATGTTTGGCCGGGCCGAAGGTCAACATATGACAGGGGCAATTGGCCATGGCTATGATTTATTTTTTTAAACATCTGGGCAGTGGATAAGCAAATATACTGGCGTATATAGGTTTTAAACAGGAAATTTGCTTCTTATCGACTTGTTTTCTGGAGTAAAAAGAAACATTATGCAAGAAGAACCAGTAAAAACAGATTTTATATCCGTTCTAATATGACCAGTACTTTTTATATACGAGGTTTCAATATGTTCGATGATGTCCTGACACACCTACGGGCAGTAATCTTTCTGGTCATCATTCAGTTGTCTTGGCACAATTTTTGTGCAGACTTTCCACATGCCCAAATTTTCTGAGATAATTTACTGAACTGTCTTTTTTCAAGATCAGCTGACTTGTGATCCTTCGAACAGTCAACCGACAATCGCCACACACTACCTGTCTTATTCCCTCGATATTGACCAAAGTCCGGCTTGTTGAAGGCCTCCCACTTCTGGAGTCTTCTTTTACTATTTCACGATCCTCTTTGAACCTCTTGTGCCACTCAAAAACATGTGTGCACGATATGGTTTTATCTCTATACATTTACGGAAACATTTCAAGTACTTGTGACGGAGTTTCCCTCAACAGGACTAATAATTTCAGGTTTAATCAGTTGCTCATAGCTGAACGACCAGAGAAAGAGAAGGTGTAAATAAAAGTATGCAAAAAAATGCAATGGTTGCAGAAAGCGAAGATTACTGTTATATACTCCCAAGATATCCTTTGAAATAATTATATATTGCGTTCTGGTTAGTGAACGCTTGTAATATTAAATAAAAGACAAACCACGATATGAGAGGAAATAGAGATATATTCTCAGGAAAAAGTGTATACAATAGAGAGACTATTAGTAGACAAGAACATAAGATTAGTGAATACAGAATAAAGATATAGTCCAACGATAGTATTGGCTTCCGTTATTACGGTAGCAAGTAAGGTGATCTAGTGTGATCTCCAGTCTCCAACGCTCTAATACTATTCCTATAAGAAGCTGCTCTTCACTTTCTAGTCTGCTCTGGTATTAGTAGCTACTACTATATATGGCAGATGGACAAGTTCATTGTGTAGAAAAAGGTGGGTGATACCCAACATTATACAATCTGCTTATCCCTTTTTCGCCCATAGCTGACACAGCTTAATTAGTCCCGTTACTTTTCAGACAGACCTTTGTAATTCTTATAAAAAATATTAAAATCGTAAGTATTTAAATAAATACAAAGTCTGTTTTGTATTGCCTAAGATTGTAGGAGTCATTAAGGACTTTGAGAAAATGAGGATCTAAATTGAATTAGCAGTTTGCCTAATCTTCCAAAAGAGCAATGTAAGTTCGCCTTTTCAATCCCCTAGATCAATTCTGAACAAGATTTAAGAAGAATAAAAAGCAATTGATTTATTTAATAATCTAATTCTTCTAAAATATTTCCCTGAAATTTCATATTACAAACCACCCATACACGCCCACGCATTCACACACATATACGTACATTTACACATACATACACATGTACACACAATATATATATATATATATATTGTCATCCACAGACAGATCTGTTTCGTTCTATCAGAACTCATCAGTGTGGCTAGACGTACTAGATTCCCGTAGCTGGGATCGAAACCCGGTTGACTCAAACGCCAATCCAAGACTCTACCCCTCAGCCACGAGGTAACCAGCAGTAGCAGCGGAGTAAATTTTAAACGGTTATGAATAACAGAGAGAACGAGAGGTAGGTTGAATTGCTTTTATTTCTTTTTTTAATAGCATTTCAACCTTTGTGGGTCGTTCAATGCCAAAGCAAGCCTTGTAGAACAGTATCAATACTATTTAATCTATTGCTGGGAGATAAGGGGGTTCATACATTTCCTAAGGGTATGAGTATATATGTATATATGTGTGGGGGGGATTTATCCCTGTCCTTAGGATACTGAGCTCTTTTTAATTATTATTTGTGATTAATTACTTACAAAACTCTCTCTCTCTCTCACTCTCTCTCTCTATATATATAGTTTTGTTAGTAATTAATCACAAATAATAATTATACATACATACATACATACATATATATATATATATATATATATATATATATATATATATAATAAGTGCATCGTTAACTTTTTTCCACTCTTTTCTATCTCGGTTTTTTCTTTTATATTTTATCATTAGTCTGTGTTAAGTAAAACTCGAATGCAATGATTGCCAGTAAGTACCAGACAATAAGTTAAAAATTTTACAATGACAACATCCAAACAGTCTTCAAGCATTTCTTTATATCTCAGCGCTCTCTCTCTCTCTCTCTCTCTCTCTCTCTCTCTCTCTCTCTCTCTCTCTCTTCACCTACGTCTTATCACTCCCCTATTTTTTACCCCGTTCCCAACACGACCAACAAAGCGCCGAGCGATTACCTCACTTCTTCATTTGTACAAGTATTGATCAGGTGCCAAAGTTCTAATTGAACTTTCTCTGCAGTCGACAAGAATTTGATACCGACTCAACACAGCGTCAGTTCAAATCATTGTTAACAGACGATAAATCAGTGCCACAAAGAGAAAGAGAGATTGGGAGGCGGAGAGAGCAGGGGTAGAGATAGAGAGAGTGGTGAAGAGGGAAGGAATTGAAAAAAAAAGTGTAACGGAATTGTGGGAAAAGAAGAGCGAGTAAAAAAGAGAGGCAGGAAAAGAGAGTGGAAGAAAAGGATAATGTCGACTAAAGAGAGAGGGGTAAGTGGTTTGGATAACGAATGGAGTGTAACTGACAGAAAAAAAAAGAAGAGAAGGGAGAAAAGGAAAAGAAGCAAACTGGAAAATTAAAGAGATGAAAGGAGAGAATCTCTTGAGAGAAAATGAAAGTGGGTGAGTGAAGATAAGAGAGAAGACAAATGGGGACAAAAACTGATGACGAAAATAAGGAAGAGGATAAACAAAAGGAGAAGCAAGTAAAAAGAAAGAGAAAACCAAGCATGCAATAAAGAAAGAAAGAAGAGGAAGTCAAAAAAAAAGAAAGTGACGAGTAATCAAAAAGGAAATAAAAAACAAAAGAAAGAAAGAGAAAACCAAGAAAGAAAAAAAGAAAGTTAAATAAACAACAAAAACAACGAAAGAAAGAAAGAAAGAAAGAAAAAAGAAAGACAGCAACGGTAAGTAAAAGAAAGAAAAAAACAAGTAAAAGAAAGAAACAAAGAAAGAAACAAAGAAAGAAAGGAAGGAAGGAAGGAAGGAAGGAAGGAGGGAAGGAAGTAAAAGAAAGAATGAAAAGAACGAAAAGGCAAGTAAAAGAAAGAAAGAAAGGAAGGAAGGAAGTAAAAGAAAGAATGAAAAGAACGAAAAGGCAAGTAAAAGAAAGAAAGAAAGAAAGAAAGAAAGAAAGAAAGAAAGGGAGGAGCATGTAAAAAGAAAGAATGAAAAGAACGAAAAGGCAAGTAAAAGAAAGAAAGAAAGAAAGAAAGAAAGGAAGGAAGGAAGGAAGGAAGGAGAAGAAAGAATTAAAAGAACGAAAAGGCAAGTAAAAGAAAGAAAGAAAGAAAGAAAGGGAGGAGCATGTAAAAAGAAAGAAGGAAAAGAACGAAAAGGCAAGTAAAAGAAAGAAAGAAAGAAAGAAAGGAAGGAAGGAAGGAAGGAAGGAAGCAAGCAAGCAAGCAAGTAAAAGAAAGAATGAAAAGAACGAAAATGCAAGTAAAAGAAAGAAAGAAAGAAAGAAAGAAAGAAAGAAAAAGAGGAACATGTAAAAAGAAAGAAGAGGCCGTTAGAAGAAAATGAGCAAAAACACAAAGTAAAGGATGGGAGAATAAAAATTATCCGCTGATATTAACGATGATTTTTTTCTTCATCATTGTTTTAAGACAAAATGTCTGGAGCAACTTTTTTCTTTCTTTCTTTCTTTCTTTTTCATGTATTTTCAGCCAGAAAAATTAAATAGAAAAAAAATTTTTCTATTAGGTGTTGATTGGTAGTCAAAGTAGAAAATATCATCCTCGATAATTTTCCTATGATCCATCATCTTATCATTAAAAGAGAAAGACAGAATTATACCCGATAAAAAAAACACTAGTCCATCTAACATGTTAATAAACGGTAACTATGTGTCTCCTTAAACTTAACCATATCTATTTATATAATTCAGACATATAACTCATCACACAATAAGTCCCAGGCCTAACTAATAAAACAACAAATCTTAGGCAAAATTCGACTTTATTCATTAACATAGTCTCTTTCTTAGGTGATACACTGATTCAAAACCTTCTCTAACAATTCGATGCTTCTTTTATAGAACAATTTGTCTTTGACCTCAAAATACGCGTCAGTTTCCGATATCAGTTTTTCATTAGTTTAGTTTGGTTTCTTTGTTTAATGGCATATTAACCTTTGTAGGTTATTTAATGCCAAATCCATTCTCCTCGAAGAACAGTAGTGGTACTATTTAACCCATAGCTGGGAGGATAAGGGGGTTCATACCTTCCCCAAGGGTATTTGTCCGAAAGTGAACATAATAGTGTGACTGGAATTCGAACTCACTTACTACGATTCCGCAGTCCATCACTTTAACCATTACACCACGAGGACACACCTCTCTTCATTGGAGCCAAATCTCTTTCCCTGGAACATTCTTTTGAGATCAGCAAACAGCCAGTAGTCGCCGGGGGCCGGATCTTGATGGTTTCTCCTTTCTCAAGATAGTCGATGAACAAAATACCTTGAGCATCCTAATATACAGAGGCAAAAAACCTTGCCTGCTGATGTTTGCGTCTTCAGTCGCATTGGACTGCTTTTACCTATTGCTGTCCACTCAACTGACTGCCGATTTGACTCCGGAGTGAAGTGGTGGATTCATGTTTCATCCCTTGTCACATATTTACGCAAAAACTCCTTTTTGTTGCGTTGAAACAGTTGCAAACAACGCTCTGAATCATCGATGCATTGTTGTTTTTGATCGACTGTGAGCAAATGTGCCACCCACTTTCAGCACAGCTTTCTCATTGACAAATGTTCATGCAAAATGGTGAATACATTGCTTTCTTATATCTTCAGTTCCTCTGCTATCTCACGCAACTTTTAATTTACGATCGGCCAAAACGAGTTTGTGGAGTTTTTAATGTTTTCCGGGACAACTGCTGAATTTGGTAGACCTGAGCTTTTAGCATCATTTGTGTCTGTACGACTACCTTTAAAGTCAGCATACCACCTCTTAAACGTTGTTTCCGACGGAGCAGAGTCTGAATAACAGTTATCAAGCCATTGCGTTGCTTGAACAATATTTTCCCCATCAGAAAGCAATGATTTATCAACACACGAAATTCAGATTTTTCCATTGTTTTGAAAATTTGCAACAATAGATTCACTTAAATAACTGTAATTTGTAAACTAATCTTCCGATTAGGCTCAAATTTTGACATGTGTCATTTGAAGGTTAGTAATTTATAAAGTATTAGTGGCGCCATCTATATGTCTGAGACTTATTGAGCGATGTGTTAAGTGAGAAGTCATTGTGTTTTGTATAATGGCTTTAACATAAAAAAACATTTCGTTAGACCGTATTTGTCTCGTGGATTAAGAGAACAGTGTGGCCTGTCAAAGTATGTATTCATTATTTTCGTATTTATTAGAATATAATGTTTCTTTTTATGTTAAAAAAATTCGCCTTTGCCTTTAGTAATCTTATCCTTTTATACAAGGGTAGGTTAAAGGTTTAACAATATTCTGGTACGGTTAGACATAATTCGATGGCTCTGTATGCTTTTGCGAGGTCATGAAGGTGATAAACCAGTACACTTGCTGAGCTCGCCTGATACTCTTCGTGTACTACTCATCGGATTTGCCTCTATGGATTGGATCACAGCCGCGGAATTCAGGCTTTTGAGCCAACCAGACATTTTCCTGGTCGTCAAGGTTCTTGCCATTCGAGCAAAATTTCTTCAACCATCTGGTTATTATGCAATGATCAACAGCACCTTCACCTCACGGACAACAAATGTTTTTGGTTGGGTTGGGTTTTATGGCATATCAACCATTGGAGGTGATTGAATGCCAAATCCTCTTTATATATATGATAAATGTATAAGATTTGGTTTAGTTGGCTTTTACGGCATATCAACCATTGTAGGTTATTTACTGCCAAATTCTCTTTATCATGTATATTGAATATATAAGATTTGGTTTGGTTGGCTTTTAAAGTATGTCAATCACTGGAGGTTATTTAATACCAAATCTTTTATATACATATATATTAAATGTATAAAATTTGGGTAGGTTGGGTTTTACGGCATATCAACCATTGAAGGTTATTTAATGCTAAATCCTCTTTATACATATACAGAGAGTTAAATATCATATCCAGAACACTCGTGTGTTGGGAATTTTTCCCTTCAGCAAAAATGCAATCAGTGTATTCTACAGCCCCAGCCGACCAGGCTAAAATGCTTTTGGTTGATCGTGTGTACATAATAATTTCCTGAATTAGACAACGTCGTACGTTCATCTGTGCGTATTTCAAATTATACGCGAAGTGAAGCAAAGCACAACGTGTCAGCGCACCAACTAAAACGATAATATCAACCATAGCAGGTACCTTACCACGGCTTGAACTGCTTCGATCACTTGATATACGCATCGCAAACAAGCACCCACTACGAAAATATTGCAAAACTTTTTACTCAGCTTAGTATTATTGTATTTTTTTTCAATTTGATAAAATCCAGTCAGAGAAAACCTTGTCCTTTAAAAAAAATCGCGATGAAATATATGTAACTAAAATTCCTGTTTTGTCTGTATGCAAAAGGTGTGTTCAAAAAGTATCGAAACTGAAACTGTATTTACCCATACAGGAAGGAACAATGAATAAAACGTTAATTTTCTTTAGAAGACGAGATGAGCTCAAAAGTATTGTGACTGAAGCTGTATTTACCAAGACAGGAAGGAACAATGGATGAAACAGTAATTTTCTTTAACAGACCAGGTGAGCTCAAAAAGTATGAAGCTATATTTACCAAGACTGGAATTAACAATGAAAGAGACGTTAATCTTCTACAAAAGAGTCTCCTTTGCTTTCAACACACTTATTCCATGGTATTTTCCATTTGACGACAGTAGAATACACCGACTGCATCTCTGCAGAAGGGTAAAATCCCCACCAACGAACATCTTATTATGACTCTAAACTATCGGATTGCGAGGCTCTAAACTTAGAGATTTAAGGAATGTGGAGTGCTCCTTCATTGCCATTGTTCCCAGGCCCACAGTGGCCCGGAGTGGTAGCACCTGATAGGGTCCTATCGATGAGTCAAATAGAATTGTTTGAGTATTCAAACTGTGTGCAAAGAAACAACTTATGCTAAACTGAATTGTTAAAAATAGATTTGTTTGGTCATTTAACCGTGTATAAACAAATGACTGATGTTTTATTGAATTATTAGTGATACGTAGCAACACTTAGAACTATTCAACTATGTGTAAATGAATGAATAGTGTTAATATAGTGATACTGGCAAATTAATCTGCCAAATTTGCATGAGTGTAAAAGAGCCAATATGAGTTTCTCACTGAGAATAACTGGGAAGCTTGAGCAGATTATAGGTCTCGTTTGTTGTTCGTCCATAGCAAGTTCGTTACGTGAACCCAGGCCCTAGCCTGCGCTAATGTTTTTCCGCTTCTCTTTCTTTCTCATAGTCCAAACATAGTTTTTCTTCACATTTCTAATCATTTCTCATAACCACCTCCAGCAACAACGGCCTCCTTCGTCAATCCACCATTTTTCCCTCCTGGTTACTCAGCAACTATGGAGGAAAACATCATCAACTATACTCAGACCGACCTCTTCAACGAAAACAAATTGGAAGCCTTTCCAAAGAAACCGGAAAGCCGGTAGCTGGACCCTCAACATCAGTAGCAGAGTGACCATCACTACCGGCTTCACAGAGAACCAATGAAACATCACTCCGGCCAGCTCGATTCCACCAGGACAAAAACCGCAAGCAAACCCAGTAACGCCAGTCCCCTGGTCAACAAAAAAAGTTCCCACAGAATTATAAGAGGGACAGAGTTGGGAAATATGCTCCGTACTTCCAAGGGAACAAAATACAACCTATCCCTGAATTGGTAGCAGAAGTGAAGCCAAAGACTCTATCCTTTATCATCACCGACCTAAGGACCAGGAGACTGGCTGGAGTTAAAAAGGAAACGTTTGAGGAGCTTTTGAAATCCACAGGTATCCCATTCCGGCATTTTTGCAGGTGTAGTTTCGCCACCTGGGATGTCCTGCTGCGCTCAGAAGTGCTGGTGGTTAAGCTGGCCGGCAGTAACGTCTCGACAAAGCACTTCCGGCTTCAACCGGAATATAGAGGCAAAAGACAAATACGAATCACCGTGTGCAACGTCACATTAAAACTAAATGGGGACGTTCTCGCTGCCTACCTGAGCGCGCAGGGCAGCTTGGAGGAAGTAACGGATTGGACGGCACACGAGGACTTTGTCCTCAATGTTTGTGTGGATAGGGAGGGCTTCCAGGCCACCCTGCATATATTGACCTACAAGGACCTACGAGGACCAGCAGATGATGGTGGTTGTGGAGGGCAAGCGGTCACTCTGCTGGTCCTGCAAACAGCTAGGCTACCTAGACAGATTCTGCCCGCAGAAGAATGCTGCAAACAATAGCAACAACGACAACAATACAAAGGATAAAACCAACAGCCCAACCGCTAAAACTTCCCTGGAACCTGGAAACCATTAAAATAATACGGGAGGAGGATGGACCCAGGTCACCTAGAAAAAGAAACATCTAGCCAAAACAACAGAATCAACAACAACAAAAAAGCAATTACCGGAACAACAACAGCAGGAACAACAACAGACACAACAAAGACAGTAGAAATATCATCAGCAGATTCGCCAGAAACAACAATAAAACAACCTCCATCACCTCCTAAAAAACCCAAAAGAAAAGGGAAAAAGAAAGGCACAGTGGGGGAATAGCCAGAACAGGTGGAATTAACAGTAAATCTAAAAAGGAGAGATAGTGGGGAAAATCAGGCGAAGAAGCTTTGTACCCAACCCAATCCCCTTACAGAGAAAGTCCCGTCACAAGAACCTTCGCCAAAATCTCCCCTTGCACCACAAGAAACCCCTCAAGCAACTGTTACAAATTTGGACCATGGGGCTGGTCAAATTCATATTTCCTCAAATGTAGAATCTCTCTCTCCATCTCTCTCTCTTTCTCTCTTTCCCTCGAACCAGTGGATTCAGACGAGACGTCTGGGAATTGAAGTGTGTCAAGGTCGCGTGCGGGTCGATTAGCGGTTGCCAAGCCCCCCCCCCCCGTTTTGTTATTAATAGTAATAAGCAGGCTAACAGCCGCTTGGCAACAAATGACCGCTATAAGGGCAGAATGTTGATTGGTTGATACTTTCGTACGATGCGAATCGGCGGGAAATCCGAGACCACGAGAAGAGAATTATTGCAAGTTCAGTTGGCCGAAAATCATCTTCGGAAAAAGACGCGCCTGTTATTTGGCGAATAATGAGAGCTAACACCCCAAGCCAACACATGTGGGGAGCTAACGAAAACAGTCACAAAGATAGAAACTTTGGCCCTTTCGTTTCGTAACTGACGGTAAAAACAGAATCTGAATGGAACAAACGTATTTGAAGGAAGAAATCCAGAGAAGTTTGAATCAGATCATGAAGAAGGAAGAATATGACCCGTTAAACCAGAATTGAATGTTCGCGAAAAATTGGAAGGACAAAAATGAGTTTGATGATAAGCCTAGAAAATATACGAAGAAAAAAGAAAAGGAAAAGGAAAAATCTGCTCCAGCCATACTCTGCTACACTTGAAATTGATGAACGGAAAATGCGACGATATGAAGAACAAAGACATCGACAAAGCCGACCTCAGTAACCAATTTCCTTCTCGATGAGAAATGCGACAAGTTATAAAATAAAGAATAACAAGAAAAGCGTACAAAAGAAAAAAAGAAAGCAAAAAGGACTTTGAGAGAAATAACTTTGCTCCGAAAAGAATTAATCGACTGAGAAACAGCGATATAAAAAAGAAGAGATAGAGAGAGAGAGAGAGAGAGAGAGAGAGAGAGAGAGAGAGAGAGAAATTGTAAGGGTAAGAAAAAAAAGAGAAACTTTGATTTTCTTTTCACCCAGTCCGTAGAATGCACATATACAAACATTCACACATCTTTCCGGGCAAAAGTTAAGTGAATTACCCTCAAGTTGGTTTGGTTTCTCTGTTTAATGGTATATCAACCTTTGTAGGTTATTTAATGCCAAATCCATCCTTCTAGAAGAACAGTAGTGGTACTACCGAGCCCATAGCTGGGAGGATAAGGAGGTTCATACTTTTTCCCAAGGGTATTTGTCCTAAAATGAAAGTAACAATGCGAAAGTAATAGTCCGACTCGCTTACTATGATTCAGCAGTCCATCGCTTTAACCATTATACCACAATGAGACCCCCTGCCCTCAACTTGTTGAGATATAAACATTTTGTTCTTTTATGCTAAGTCAGTTTTATTGCTGCTTTTTTGCTTTTTTTTTTTTGTTTTGTTTTTTGTTTGTTTTTTCCCAGTTATTAATAAAAGGAACTGGTACTTTTAATCGCGTGTTTTGTGGTATCTTCGTTTTGGTCGCTCGAAGGTTCTATGTTGCAACTTCCCTTGTTCGCTTATGGTTGTGTAACATCCCATAAAAATTTCCAACCCGATACCAGCAATCCACTCGGCATTGTCTGGACAGTGGATATAAATAAGGATTGTGACTTAATACTTGTCACTCTCACTGGGAGTAAGCCCCAGTCAGAGAGGTTTCATGACACAACCCCTCAACGCTCTCTACCAAAACAACTCCCCTCAAAAGAAACCTCCCCAAATCATACTTCACCCAAACAATCTCCATCCAAACAACCCAAACGTGATTCCCTTCTCCCCAAATCTCCCCCCACCAGGTTGTTCTCCCGCTCCAGATCACTAAATAGACTTTTCTCAGACCATCAGTAAGATCAGCAAGAACATTCACAAATCCTCAAACCCCGGCAAAGAGCAAAATCGGCTTCTGCCAAAAAGGACAATGTAGAACTCTCAGGGGTGGCTTTGTGCTCTGCAGAACCTGAAGAGCGTCCAACGGACTTTCAACTCCGCTGAGCACTTAAGCCATTGATTTAAAAAAATCAATTACAAAAAAGCATCTAATCCGTATTTGTTTAGGAGAACACCCATGGTGACTACCTTTATTCGCTCGGCTTGGAAAGGCGTGTAGCGATTCCTTCAAAAGGCTAATCGAGCAGACATAAGGTTGGCGGAGATGGAGCAACCCTCCTTAAAAAAAAACATTATCTTACTGTTCAGCGTGGGTCCCTGTTTATGTTCACTCTTCCTTTTACAGGGCCCTTAAACTGAAGTATCCCTTAGATGTTGGAGGTATGTCTAGAGATGGCTGAGTACTACTGAGCTCGGCACCGGCTCCCTGACGCATGCCGTCGGTATGCTCACGCTAGAGGATTTCCGTGCCGTAGTCGACAAGGAGTAAGGTAAGTGGTTTTGATGTCTCTAAACCTTGCCCCGTAGAATGCGAGGGGACTGAGGGATCCAAGTAAGTGTACGTGCTTGCTTGGTGAACTCTTGCACCTCAGTGCGAGTGTTGCTGCAGTGCAAGAGACTCACTTCACTTGCGCTGCAGACAGTCGTGTTTTGGAGGATGACTATGTCGCCCTTTTAGCATACAGCAAACACAGCAGCGTTGGGGTCTCTTTGCTAATTGGAAGCAGCCTTAATGCTGATGCAAATCATGTTCTTGCAGATGACGGTGGCCGGATGGTTGTAGCCGATGTTGCCGTTAAAAGTTTCGAGTTCCGGGTGGCCGCAGTCTATGCCCCCACTAGGGAAGGTCTGGCTTGTTTTCGGACCCCTCGAATACCAGAAAACAGTCGGCCTCCATTTTATAGATAGGGGATAAGAGGGTAATCAAACGGGTCTTTCTTTCGTTCTATTTATCTTTTTCTTTCGTGATTTTTCTCCCATCCCCATCATCTTTTCATCAAATATATATATATATATATATATATATATATTGGTGGGGAGTATGTAATTTGGTTATTTCTGTAGATTGCTCTCTAAATTATTCCCACCACAAATACAACACAAAACATTACAATCGCGCAAAAGAAATGGAATAGAACACAACGAACATTAAATAACGAACAATTTAATATGCATATAACAGAATATGAAAAACAAAATACATGATGTGTAAATGGCCTTTTGGAAAATAAAGTTTGAAGAAGAGAATAAATTTGTTGAAAGATGTGTGTATGTTCATGTTATCAGAGTCCGTAAATAAGTCGTTCTTACTTACATTAAGTTTATAGCGGGTTTTATGATTGTGGCGACAGCGTGTCTCGTTGATGAAAAAAAGTTTGTCGGGTTTTCCTTTTGAATATAATTCTCGGCCATTTGAAAAGAGGTCATGAACTTTAGTTGAGGAAGGAAAGGAATTGGTTGGACATAATAACGGCTCCTGGCTTAGTGGCTTGTGTTCGTCTGTGTCTTCGTTTGTGTGTAAGCTTGTGTCTTGTGTGTCTGGCTTCCTAACTCTGTGTTATTTATATCCTACAGGTGGATCAAAGAATCGTCCTAAAATCTTGGCGCGTAGACATTTATTGACCAATCAGATTTGTATTTTACTATTTTATTTTCGAGCCTAAATATTTTCTGTTAGTTCACTTCCGATCCTAATTTTCTAGAGTGTTCTATTCCCTGTTTTTAGCTGATTGGTTGAAAAATATAAAAATGTAATTTAAATGCTAATGCGGGTTTGATCCTAAATTTCTAGAATGTTCTTAAGTATATTTTTATTGCTTATTTTAAGACTAGAAGAAATTTGTATCCCATAATATATATATATATATATATATATATATATATCATATTTTGTAAATAGAATTCATGCATTTTCCATCCGGGGTTTTCAAGTAGGGTTTTACTCATAGAGTAAATGCGACATTTTGGTGGTTGTGGCGTGACTGGCGAAAGATGAATAACTTATTGTATTGTATGAATGGGTCGGTGAATATGGCAAGCTAATGACCCTTAGTTTCATAGTTTAGCATAACCGATCTCCTTCCTTTATGCTCCCCAAAATTTACAAATCTGTACATATTTTGAAAATAAAGGAAGCTTGATTAGCGACTGACTAGTGCTAACTTTGCACATCACAAAATCGCCGATAGGATACCAATTGTTTCTCGAGGATCCCGATTTTTTCGATACATTGCTACGATGTTTTGCTGCGAGCGCAAGAATTAAAACGCTGGAAGACGACAATGAAAATGGAGGAGAAAATGAAATAACGGATCTTTTTTGGCTACAGCTGGGTACGAGGTGACAATAAAAGTCTTCCCCGTGGTGTATTCCACAAACCTGGAAGATCTGACTTTTGAAAAAATTAGTCAGATCATAAGAAGAAATATGACACCCAAGAAAAGGTTAGTCATGACAGAAAGAACGAAGTTTATGTCGATGAAACAAGAAATTGACGAACCAATCATAAAATATCTACACCGTCAACGAAATGCGAGTAGATATTTCGAGTTTGAAAAACTTGAATAAGAAGAACAGACCATTGAAGAGGACTTAATTCGATTAAGGTTAATTGAAGGTATGTACCGATATAAAATAATGGAACAACTCCAAATATGTCTTTAAATAACTGCATTAACTTTATACAGCAACAAGAATTAATATAGAAATACAACGATGATAAAAGTCAACCCAGCGGACAAATATTTGCCGATACTTACACGTTAAAAAAGATTTTTAAATGTTCGTATTGTGGACATGAACATGAAATAAAAAAGGAAAATACCCAGTATTTGGGAAAAGTTGAACAAATTGCTTAAAAAAGAACCATTTTCAAGCAGTATGCAAATTCAAAAAGAAAAACGTTGAAAGAGTTGAAGAAAACGAAACCAATATGGAAGTCTTTTCAGAAAAAACAAAAAGAAAACAAGAATGTAGAAAAAATTGAACAGAAGAAAAAAGACATCATACTAAAAGTTAAAATCGACAACTTCGATTTGGATATACAAATGGATACCGGCAGTGAGGTAGCGCTTATACCAAAAAAATTGTGGATAGCTAACTTTACGAAAGAGGAGTTTACTACTCCACCAATTTGATAGGTCGGTCATAAAATCTTTGAAGGTTCCTTGCAGTTAACAGATAAATTTGAAGCAATACCTATAATTGTCACAACTTGTAAAAAGAACCACTGACTTCTAGGAAACGGTGTGCTAAACATCAATTCTACCAAACTAATTAATAAAATATAAATGGACAAAAATGGAAAGTTAAAAAACTATAAAGCGAGTTTAAAATTTAAAAAAAATGTTACCCCCTCTTATCATGAGGCACGAAAATTCCCAGTACATTTGTTTCCATTAGTAGAAGCAAAACTATTAAAACTGATAGAACCGGACTTTCTTGAACATATTCCCCCTGTGGGTAGCAAGTGGGCATCACCCATTGTAGTTTTAAGAAAGTCAGAAGGAGACATACGTCATATATAGACATTATATAATAGGCGTAAATCACAAAGTTCGCTCCGATTCATATCCTATACCTGATATTTAAGTTGCAATTCATGCACTGGAAGGTATGACCATGTATACCAATAGACGATAAGTTCAAAGAAGAAACGACGATAAATACGCCAATAGTCTTACTGAAATAGAGAAGGATGCCATATGGAATGAAAACAATAAGCGCCATATTTCAAAGGGCTTTCGAACAGGTTCTAGGAAAAGATATAAAAAATATGGTTTGTTACCATGACAATATATGCATAGGAGCTACTTATGAAATTGAAGTAAAAAAGAAAACCGACATCATCTTGAATTGATTAAGAAACGCTAAAATGACAATAAGTTTTAAAAAATGTGTAAATAATTGAAATAAAATATCATTTTTAGGTTCTTCTATTTCAAAAGAAGTTATATCACCATACCAAGACTTAATAAAACAAAAAAAGAAACCAGAAATGAAAATTTTTTATCCGAAAAAGGGCATTACGTTAACCACACATGCAAGCGAACATTCAATATCTAGAATATTATCACAAGAAGGGCATCCGATAATGTATTTATCAAGAAGACAACGAACACTGAATTTAATTATTCAAATATACAGAAAGAAGCCTTCGCCATTGTTTGGACAACCTCTAGAGCCCGACAATCTTTAATTGGAAAAAAAAGTTCTTTTGAGAAATGATCATAAATCATTAGAGTTTATATTAAATCCAAGAAAAGAATTACCCAAAGTCACGACACCGAGAATACTGAGATGGGCAATAAGATTAATGGCATTTGACTTTGATATAGAATATGTCAAAGGAAATTCAATTCCACATGTATATGCATTGATTTTACGTGGAGTCAAAAGATAAGACAGAAGAATTTGAAGATACATTTTTACATTGGATAGAGACGGATGTTTTATCTTTTGATAGAATGGCTGCAGAAACTAGACATGATCCAGAACTAAGTAAGATAACATCGAGAATAAGAAAAAAAAAACATACGGGGAAATTGTTCCAGGGCAGAAAGACCCTACAAAGAAATAAGACGTAAGTTAACGATAGAACATGGAGTGATTTGTAATGGGGATCTGATTATTCCCCCAGAAACACAAAGAAAATTGGTGGTAAAAAGTGTACATGATGATATACACTGTGGAGTAGCGGCTACATAAAAAATGATAAAATTAGAAGCATGGTGGCCAGGATATTCACAAGATGTCAAGGAATATATAAAAAGAAGCAAAAAAGGTAAAGAATAAAGAACTTTTACAGACTACTTTACATTCATGGCCCAAAGAAGTGGAGCCATGGAGTCGTGTGCATATGGATCATGCATACATTACTGGAGTGGGACTCTTATTAATACTTGTAGACTCTTTTTCAGACTGGCCTGAAGTAATCTGTGTGTCAGACAAGAAAATGTCCATGATACTATTTACCAACCCCTCCGCTCGGGCAGGATATGACACAAGGTCAATTTTTAAGCGGAGTTTAACAGGTTTGAATTCAGAGTTTTCCTTCTCCTAGACTAGTTGCCTAACCAAGGCTGAAGAACCTAGTCTGTCCTACTATTTACCCATAGCTGGAGGGATAATAACTGGATTCATACCTTTCCCAAGGGTATTAGTGCTATGTGGAATGCAATTAGTCTCGTCCAGGATTTGAACTCGTGTCGCCGTGTTCATTTCCTACGACGATAACAATTACACCACGAGCACCTCCAACTATGTCTATGATAAAACAGATTCTAACAATGCACGAGAATTCTGTGATGAAGATCTTAATTTATGGTTTGAAAAAATAGGGTGTAAACCGTATAAGACACCGCCATATCACCCTCAATCGAATGGGTTGGTGGAAAGAATGGTGCAGACCGTAAAAAAATGGGACTGAAAGCATGTTCTCAACAAAAAGGAAAAAATAGAAGTTTTTCTACCAAGGCCGCTTTTAAGCACAATACCAAATACGTAGACTAGCAAGCCCATCAGCTTTAATGGGAAGTCAAATTAGAGCTTCGCTAACGATGTCGTATTCTACAAATGAAAAAGTGTGGTACAAAAAGAACAAAGAATCAAACCCAAAAAGGGGAGAATTTATCATGCAAAAATGCCACAATGCAACTATAATAAATAAAGAAAAGTGGAACAGTTTATAAGCTCACGCAGATCAAATAAGGCTCCAGGGTGAATATGAAGAGCAAAATGACGAAGAAATCTCTACGATTCCAACCGTTAATGATTTATTAGAACAGCTTTTACAGAATGAAAAGCCAGAAGACAAAATAATGCATGATCAGGTGGGCCACAATGAGTTTGAAAACTTGGATGAAGATCAAATAATACAAGAAGACAACCTTAAATACAGCTCAGTGTGGGACAGACCTAGATCTTTAGAGAAAGAAATACGGGAGAGAAAGAAGGAGAGCAAAGTAATCCCGAAAATGAAACAATCATTAGAAGAAGTCCAAGACCTACTAGGGGCATAAGAACCATACGTTTCAGGGAAATGTTGTGATACTGGCAAATTAATCTGCCTAATTTGCGTGAGTGTAAGAGAGAACCTATTTAAGTCTCTCACTTAGAATCAGTGGGAAGCCTGATTAGCGACTGACAAGTGCTAACCTTGTACATCACAACAGTTATATAGAATAATTAGTGTTAGATAACAATTAACCCCTTCATTGCGTGCAAAAAAATGATAAATATTGAATAGAATTATAACTGTTCGCAATAAATGAAACTATTAACTGTGTAGAAACAATAGCAATAGTAGTGTGCAAACAAATTAGTTCTAAATCATTTTAAAATGAAATTATCTACAAACTATTCACTTACAAATCATATATGTATATCCATTTAGAGTGAGCAAAAACAAATGATGTTACATTGTTACTGTTACATAGCAATACCTGAAATCATTAAAGTGTGCAAATAAAGGATTTGTATTAAATAGAAATATTCTTGTTAGATAGAAATACTTGAAACCGTTTAATTGTGTACAAAAATGATATCAGGTTCGTTTAAAAATGTATCAACTAAATGTGTTTACAAATCGTTTATATTTAATATATTTGTAAAAACAGGATTTGGCATTGAATAATTAATAGTGGTTGATATGCCAAAACCCCAACCCAACCCAACCATTCGTCGAATCTCCTCTAAAATTCCATATTGCGTACATTGTAAAGTTGCGCCATTATATTTCTTTCAATTTCCTCTCTGTCCTCAATCTCTTCCATAGAGCTAAGTCTGCAGACAACGAAGGGTTCTACAGTTTCATAATTACGATTAAAACTAATGATCAAAAAGCATTGAGACCAGCTTCTTTTTTTTTTTTAATTTATACTGACTCTTCTAAATTTAAAGCTCGGTACATTTTGATCATGCCTGAGGCACATGTTATTAGAACCGAGAACAGCCCAGTCGGCTGGGGTTGTAGAATACGATGACCGCATCTCTACAGAGGAGTAAGTCCCCGACCCCCGATCACTGTCTTGGATATGACACTAAACAATCTGATCGTAAGGCTATAATCCTGGAGTTTGGGGAATGTGGAGTACCTCTTCATTGCCATTACTCCCAAGTCCACAGTGATCCAGAGTAGTAGTACCTGTTAGGGTCCCATTTATGGATCAAATAGACCTATCTAATAGTTGAAACCATTTAACTGTGTGCAAATTAATGATTTATGTTAAATAGAATTATTAGTGTTAGATAGCAATATTTGAAACCACTTAGTGTTCTAAGTATGACGTTAAATTGCATCTGCTTGTGAGGCCCTAGTCTTGGAGTTTGGAGAATGTGAAGTACCTCTTTATTACCGTTGCTATCAGGTCCACTGGGACCCGGAAAAGTAGTATCTGTTCGGTTCTCATCGATGGGTCAAATAGAACTGCTTAATCTTTCACTAAGGATCAGTATTGATATTGAATAGATCTATTAGTGTTAAATAGCAAGACTTGAAACCATTTAACTGTGCGCAAGCAATAAAAGGCAATACTTGAAACCCTCTGTCGCAAACAAATCATTAATATTAAATAGAATTATTTGTGTTGGATAACAATAACTGAAACCATTTTACTGGGTGCATACAAATGAACTTTAGCTTGTTTAAAAATATTACATTTTTGGTCGAATGGTTTTCAGTTTTGTCTGGGTTTATATAGAGGTCATTCCTCCCTATTCCTTTCTCAGAGAGACACTCTTTTTTTACACACACACACACACACACACACACATATATATATATATATATATATATATATATATATATATATATATATAATCAAGAACGAGAAAATAAATTAATAAATAAGCTCCATTTAAAATCTATTTCACCTGTCTATTGACTGGCTCTTCGGATGGATTTGAACAGAAATTTGTTTCTTTTTTACCGTTACTTTCGAGGAATACATTTCATCCTATGTGAGGTTCAATGGGTTATGATTTAAATATACGTATATATATTTTTTAAAAATATCTACACATATTTATATATCTCCTGGCTAAGAAAATCTCCAAATATATAATAAGTAATTCCATTGATTCATTACTTTCGTTTGTCCTTCGGTATTAATCTTTTTTTATTTGTCATTAATAAACAAATTTCCGCTTTCAAAGTTTTTAATAGAATTTCATTTACAATTTTGAATTATGAATTATTTTGATTTTTTTAAATTTCTTTTTTAATATCTATTTTTTTTAGGAATCTAGTAGTATTAGCACAACTCTAATTCAATTATATATATATATATATATATATATATATATATATATATATATATATATATATATATATATATCAGTTCCCCTTTCTTTATATTCATCTATTCATCTAATGAACGATTGATCAATGTATGTATGTATCATTTTATGTCTGTTCATATTTACCAGTCCGTATTCATATCTATTTCTCAATCCATGGCTATCTATCAATCATTGCCTCTCTCTCTCTCTCTCTCTCTCTCTCTATATATATATATATATATATATATATATATATATATATATATATATATATATTCTTTAAGAAAAAAACCAAAGACCGGTTAATTCATTATAAATTTATTTCGGTCCCGTATTTTCAGTTTCTGGTGTGAACCAAAAACATGAAGAAAAAATTAATACAGGACTTCTTAAGACCCAATGGATAATTAATTAAATTCACATTTAAATTTAAATTTAAATTTAAATTTAAAACCAGAATAAACACGTGGGGTGTAGGGGGGACGAGATTAAGGAGTTACCTCCTCGTTTTATTGAATTTCCGTTTTTATTTTAATTTTTCAAATTTCTTCTATCAGTTATAATTACTGTAATTTAACTTTTATATAGATAGATAGATAGATAGATAGATAGATAGATAGATAGATAGATAGATAGATAGATAGATAGATAGATATTTCAGTTTGTACGTATCTGTATGTGTATCTCTGTTCATATCTATCTATCTATGATCTATCTCTCTGTTCTCCATATCTATCTACCTATGGATCGATCGATTATTCTCTCAGTTCCTCTTCCTCTCTATCTATCTATCTATCTATCTGCAAATATATTTGTGTGTTACAGGTAAAAGCTCAACTAATTTACGTCATAGTTGTCACTTCTGATTTAGCCATTTTCTTCCTCTGTTGATATAAGGTATCTCAAACTTGCGATCTCGCCGAGATAGCAGAAGAAATGACCTTGAAAAACGGAAATTTGCTCAACAGGACCCTCGTCTCATCCAACTAATTGGTAAGAGTCTATACACAGGCTCTATTACGTACTTACTGATTCTTATATTAATAAAATTGAATCACTCAGAAAGTGACTCACGCTGTAACTAGCAAAACCACAGAGCATTACCTGGCTTCAAAATAGCTTAAAAGCTAAGTACTCTACCTTTTATTCCTTTCTTTAATCCAAATATTAATATTCTTGCCGAGATTGCCAAAATTTAACTGAAAGGAGGTTAGCTCTATTAATATTGACATATCATATATTATCACTTTACATGATTTACATTTCCCGGGGTTTTTTTTTTTTATCTTGGTTGTTATGTTTACAATGTTTCGGAGACTCAACCCTCTGGGCTGCTTCAGGTGTTTTTTGTCGTAGTGAGTAACTTCGGAGAATTTCTGTGATGTACTCGTGGTGTAATTGTTAAAATGCTAGACTGAGGAATCGTAATAAGTGAATTCGAACTCCAGTCACACAATTACGTTCACTTTCAGACAAAGACCCATGGGTAAGGTATGAACCGCCTTATCCTCCTACCTATTCGTTGAATAGTACCATTATTTGTCTTTTTGAAGGATGGCGTTAGCGTTAAATAACCTACGAATGTTGATATACCATTAAACAAAGAAGTCAAACCATTCAGGGAATTTTATTTTAATTGTTATTCCATTGTCCATTCTTTGGAATATCTTGTATCAGTTAATTTGCTTTCTTTTGGCTTTTCTAAAATCGCTTTTCTTTCCACTAAACTCAGGTCCAGGGATTGAACTTATGACTTCCAGGTAGACTCCAACAAGAACCTAAAGACTTGGGCTATCGTCTTGTCGGACAATACAGGCCATTTCTGAATGTTTTATTAATTCATGGAAAACTTTGTCCGTTTTTTTTTTCTTCTTCGGAAAAACACAACCATTGAATGATGTTTTGGTTTCTTTGTTTAGTAGTATATCAATCTGTGTGAGTTATTTAAAGTCGTTCATGTAGAATAACAGTATAAGTACTATTTAACTCATAGCTCGGGGGATAAGGGGTTCACACCTTTCCCAAGGGTAATAGTCTGAAAGTGAACGTAATAGCGCAACTGGAGTTTGAACTCGCTAACTACGATGTCACTGACTACATTGACTACTAAGCCACAGGATCTTCTCCCCACCCGGTGAACACTTGGTAGTGATTTATTTTTAATTTCGTGTATTGTTTTCTTTTATTCTCTAAATATCACACTGTCTACAGATCAGAATTCTATAGCAGTGTTAATAAATGGCATTCAAAAATTTAGAAAATTTGATTTTTAGCAAAAACAAACCATTACAATGTAGTGGACGCGTCGTACCACCAGTGACCTTGGTTCCAAGCTGTGTGACCGACAACAAAAACAGAAGTGCAGAAACAAAGAAACCAATATAAACCAATACAAACCAAACTAAATATACACAACAACAAAGACATAACGGACTACGAATTAAAGATTTTTTTTCAAAAAAACACTACAGTTCGGATTTAAGAAGAGAGAGTGGAAGAAAGAAAAATATATCGAAAGAGAATGAAATAGAAAGGAAGAGAGAGAAAAAGAGTGAAAGAGAGACAGAAGGAGAGAGAAAGAGGGTAAGAGAGAAAGAGAGTCAGATATATAGAAAGAAATACAAAGAAAGAGAAAGGGAGTGAAAGAGAGAGAAAGAAAGAAGAGGAGAGAGAAAGAAATAGAAAGAGACTGAAAGAGAAAGAAAGAGAGTGGGAGAGACAGAAAAAGAGTGAAAAAAGAGAAAGAGAGTGAAAGAGAGTGAAAGAGAGAAAAATAGAGAGAGAGAGTGAGAGATATAAAAAGAGCGGAAAAAAGAGGAAGAGAGAGAAAAAGAGAGTGAAAAAGAAAGAAAGAGAGGGGAAGAGAAAGAAAGAGAGAGAAAGAGAGTAAGAAAAGTAAAAGAGAGTGAAAGAGATTGAAAGAGAGTTAAATAAAGAAAAAAGAGAGGGAAATAGAGTAAAAGAGTGTAAAAGACAGTGAAAGAGACAGAAAGAGAGCGAAAGAGACAGAAAGAGAGATACTACCAAAGACAGAAACAGATAGACAGAGAATTATTGAGAGAAAGAGAGGTAAAGACATTTAATATGTTTAAATCGATTGTTGCTTAATTTGGAATTCGACATTAATACATTTTATATTGGATACCACATTATAGTGGAAAGGTTACTCAACTGGTCACGCGTCTCGCATACTATGACTACTATAGTGAGTTCGAATCTTACTGAGCGGACCACACTTTTGATCTTGTATTGTAAAAAATCAAATACATATGGAGGTACTGAATAATGGTTGGAAAATATTGATGTATCATATGGCATAAGGGTCCTCGATGATGATCATGATTGTTAAGATTACCCTCGCAAACTATTACTATTATATTTGGTTCGGTTTTAATTGGGTGCACGGTTCTTTTGGTCCTGTATTGCAAAAAGCTTAATAGATATCGATATTTCCTATATCAAAAGGATCATTGCCGAGGGTCGAGGTTATTATTATTGTTATTATGTTACTTCTTTCGAGTTTTCCACACCAGATAACGCTGGTGGGCTTTCCCTTGAGTCTGAGTGACAGCAAATCTCCTCAGGTCTCCAGGACTCTTCTCAGTATTCTGGCTGATCTCAATAATACTGTAGTCTAGACGTTCTCAATTCTTCTTCTGATTTCCAATTCCTCCAGTCATTTTTCCAAGCCTTTGGAGACCGTTCCAAGTGTACTAACTATAACTAGAATCACAGTCATACATATTTACCAACCCCTTCGCTCGGGCAGGATATGACACAAGGTCAATTTTTAACGGGGTTTAACAGGTTTTGAATTCAGTCTCCTAGTCTAGTTGCCTCACCAAAGCTGAAGAACTTAGTCTGCCCTACTATTTACTTATAGCTGGAAGGATAATAATTGGATTCATACCTTTCCCAATGGTATTAGTGCAATGTGAAATGCAATCAGCCTCGTCCAGGATGTGAACTCGTATCGCCGTGTCCATTTCCTACGATGATAACCATTACACCACGGGCCTAGGGGTGACGTGGGGCTACAATTTATGAAAGAATGAAGTGAACAAAACACCACTTCTCATTTACCTGTTTATGACCATTAAACGACGATAACCATTACACCACGGGCACCTCAACGTCATCCTCACGTTCCATCGCTTTTTTAGTTCTCTGGCAAGATCCAAGTATTTGTCTTTCTTTTCGTTTTCGTTGATTTGTACTCTGTGATTAGCCAGACCGGCAAAGTCCTTAAAACAGAAAGTTCTCTCTCTCTCTCTCTCTCTCTCTCTCTCTCTCTCTCTCTCTCTCTCTCTCTCTCTCTCTCTCTCTCTCTCTCTCTCTCTCTTTGTTATTATTAATTAACGCTTGGTCTGGTTTTCTGGTTGGGATTACGTGATTCATGTGTATCTCAAACTCCAAAGAATTTCATGCGTCTCAAAATCTTGAACGTCTTCTGGTTTGTGCATTTAGCACAAACCAGAAGACGTTTAGTAATATAGTCATATTTCAATTTCTCACTCAGTTCTCTGTTCATCACCTTTCGTAACGAATCGTGCATAGTTTTCTACTCCTTTTGCGCTAACTTGCTGCATTTGCTTATTATATGATTAACTATTTAATCTTTGTCACCACATGATCTACACTAGTTATTCTGTTGTTTTGGCTTTAATACAATAATTCTTTATGGCATTGTTTTGTGTTGCTATTAGAAGAGATTCAGTTTCGTTCTTCCCTTTCGTAGCCATATCCGGGTCTTTGCGAGTTGGTCGCTTGAAATATTCAAAAACTTGTATTCCTTCTCATTTCTGTTTCTGTGAACTGTTTCCTTATAAAAGAAGTCGAAGAGAACCAGGAACACTCAAATCTTGAAGGAAATTCTATTTATGTATTATCTAATTCTCATTCTATATATCAATAGATAAGTAAATAGAGAGAGAGAGAGAGAGAGAGAAAGAGAGAGAGAGAAAGAGAGAGAGAGAGAGAGGTGAGTGAAATAGAGATTAAAGTTATATCCAGACCGTAGTTAAAATCGTTTTTTTAAAGATCATTTCTATAAAAAAATGTTAGAGGTCTGGATAAAACTTTACTCTGTAGTTGGTCTATCTCAAATACAGAGCAGTGTAAAAAAAAGCAACGTAAATTTTGTCTATTTTTATTTATTCACATTGCATATATATATATAAACAAAAATAGAAATATTTCTTCGACGCTATTTATTTTTTCATTGTTCTCAACTATTTTCGACCAAAGGTCATCATCAAAAGTTCCCATATATATATATATATATATATATGTGTGTGTGTGTGTGTGTGTATGTGTGTGTATTAAGATAGATAGATAGATAGATTAGAGAATAAGAGGAAACGGAAGACGAAGTGAAGAAGTAAATCTCTACCATAAATTTCAATGGGTGGAAACCTCATGGCGATAGTATCTCAAGTGCCAATATGCTGGACTTCGAAATCGTAGTAAGCGAGTTCGAACTCCAGTCGCGCTATTTCGTTCACTTAAATTTGGGAGAAGCGTGAACACCCTTATTCACCATCAGCTATGATTAAATAGTTCCACAACTGTTGTTGCGTATTGACCCCGGCCGAGCTGTCAAAATGGGAAATGCACCTGTGTAAATAACAGGTGCGTCCGGTCGATGATGTCATGGGATAACTTTGACTGTCGACGGGTTGAATTGAGTGTGAAATGTGACGCTCGCAAGAAGTAGGTGGATGTCAAATTATTATATAACCCCGTCGACAGGAAGTTCAGATCAGTTGGAGGGAAGACTCTGGAATGAAAACCATGTCCCAACTGGGGCTGGGCCCCAAGGCCCCCGGTTGAGCAGCCCAGGAGAACAGAAAAGAAAGGCTGTGATAGCCAAAAGAGTTGGGGGGGTCAATATGTTGCAGTCTTTGTTCGGTCTCCAACTCACCTCTCACACACAACCCTTTCGAATAAAGTGAGAGGTATATGTGTCCGCTCGTCTTTATTGTGTCGTCGTTATGTTTCTGCATGTATATGTGTATCGTTGGTCGTGGCTATACAACACTGTCCTTCTACAAGGATGGATCTGTAATTAAATATCCAACGCAGCTTGATATGCCATTAAACAAAGAAACCAAACTATATAAATACATATATGTATTAAAGTAAAAGTAAAGTTGGCGACCGTCGTCAAGGGCGACTCGAAGGCTCCCTTTTCAATTGCTACTACACCGAGGTGTAGAGGAGGGTGCCACTCCTATCCCTGGATAACTCTACTTTACCCTTGATATATACCTTGTAATGCTGAGTGTTAAGCAAGGAGGTACCAAGTACCATTTTTGAGTCTTTGGTATGACTCGACCTTGGATTGAATCCCAGTCTTGGCGAATACTCTAACGTTATTTACAACATATTTCCGGAAAATTTCGGATAGCTCAAGGAAAGACTAGTGATCGATGGTAAGATTATACCATTGCTACTATGTCACAAAGAAATGGGATACGCACTCACGGTGTCAGGATACAATACAATCATCACGTCAGATAACAATGAGGAGATATTTCAATAAAATTGGTCACCTGTACCAATTACAGCATAAATCGCAGACCGAGATTGTTAATCGATTAAAGGGATCCAACGTCAGAAGTTGCCCACAGCAAACATGTTTCCTTTGGTTATCAGTACCAGTTACCAATTTTAAATTCAATCGTTTGCATAGTTCAATATGCAGAACATTGCCTTGACTTCCAAATCTAATTTGTCGCTGACAACTTGTTGGTTGGTTGGTTGGTTGGTTTCTTTGTTTAATGGCATATCAACCTTTGTAGGTTATTTAATGCCAAAGTTATTCTCCTAGAAGAACAGTTGTGGTACTATTTAACCCATACCTGGGAGGGTAAGGGGGTTCATACCTTTCCCAATGGTATTTGCCCGAAAGTGAACGTAATAGCGCGACTGGAGTACGAACTCGCTTACTACGATTCCGCAGTCCATCGCTTTAATCATTACACCACAAGGACACCCCCCCGCTGACAATTTGTCATATAATCCGAATTAACACAATTGGATTAACAATCAATTTCTAAGAACTTGTACACAGATTAAGCATGTGAATTTAACCGGCATTCTATTCTCGTTCAGTGAATTGACGTGTTAAACCTTTACATCATTGAATTCACGCCTCCTTGCCAGAAAGTTGTGAATGCAACAAAGGGTTATACGAAGAGGCTGCATCTTTTGATCTGGCATTGCCACGATATGACGAAAAACCAAGAAAACTTGCTGTAAGATACTACTGTGGATCTCTGGGTTAGTGGTAATGATGCCTTAACCTCAAAATTATGTCTGACACCAGTGTCATCATCTAATAAAGGTTTTGTTGACTGCACATCTCTTTTTGATTCGGAGTTGCTTGGTTTCATTGTGGTTATATATATATATATATATATGTGTGTGTGTGTGTGTGTGTGTGTGTGTGTGTGTGTGTGTGTGTGTGTGTGTTTTGTTATATATATATATATATATCGGACAATCATTAAACAGCCTTCATCCTCATTTACGACATCTTACTCGCGAACAAGAAAAGAGTAATAAAAACTTAAGCCGAAACCTTTGTCTGTCATCTTTAATAAGATATGCCTGCAAGAAAATCCGCAGCCTAAATACAAACATGCACACACACACACACACACACTATTATATATATATATGGGGGGGGGAGAAATAGAGACAGGAGGAGGGAGAAATAGAGAGAGTGACAGAAATAAGTGGAAAAGTTGATAAACCAAAACTGACAACGGATTCAACAATGATAGTTGATCTTTATTTTAAAAAGACTTCATCAGAATGACGGGTTTTTCTAAAGTTCAGCATTCAAGGAAATAGATGAATAAAAATGAAAATAAAAGGAGGGGGTCAGAAGAAGGGGAAACAGAAAAGAAAGGGAGTAATAGACATTTGTATCAACGCGATAGCGACCGGCGTTATTGGCTGTGACTGTAAACCAGTGGGCAACGGCTATGTGAACAGGGGAGAGGCTGCAGCCACTGTCAAGCGTATCAAATTTCATCAAAGTCTTGACCAACAAAGATGGAATGTCTAAATTTCGTTCAAGGTTTTTTTTAAGTTCAGCAAAGAAGGAAATAGGTAATTAAAAGTAAAGATGACAAGTATGAGGAAGGAGAGGGTCATAAGAACGAGGGACGGAAAAGAAAGAAAGAAACGGTGTTGCAGCAGTAACCCATTTGTTTAAAGATTTGACCAAACAGATATGGAATATCTAAATGGAAAAGAGAAAATTGTCTTTAAGTATGGAAGTGTGACGGGGGATGAATGTCTTAGTTTTTTACTGAAAATTATTTTTTCTATTTTCTGTTTCGATATTATTCTCATGTAAAATAATGTCTGCCAAGTAGGGATATGGTAGAAACCAGGTCACTGCTTAATGTGTCTGGCCTTAGAGATAACCGCAGATTCTAACAATGGACGGGACTTCTTGCAATATGGGTTTAATTAAAGTGGCTTGGGAAAAACTGAAAATCTGTTTGCGATCTAACATGTGGGAGAAAAGGGCATTTCGGTCGTCATCTAATTCAATTGATCGTTTCTGTTCGTAAGTCCTTTTTTGCGTTGTGTTTCGCCGATGTAATGTTTGTCATAATCTTGGCATTGAATAGAATATATACCTGCGTGAGAAGTGGTTTTTATTAGTGCGTTAGTGAGATTTTTAATAGTTTGTGATGTGGTTTGTATTATTAGTACTTATAATTTGGTTAATTTGTCACAGAGAGGTTTCTTGCGTATATTAATGAGTAGACAGATAGGTCTGTGGGTAATAGGAATAGTAGAAGCGTTTTTCTTTAGTTT
This sequence comes from Sepioteuthis lessoniana, assembly GCA_963585895.1. Taxonomy (NCBI): domain Eukaryota; kingdom Metazoa; phylum Mollusca; class Cephalopoda; order Myopsida; family Loliginidae; genus Sepioteuthis; species Sepioteuthis lessoniana. The sequence continues at coordinate 196,120 of CAUZXS010006472.1, forward strand.
ATTTGATGAGTGTATGTTTTCAACATATGTTTTAAGTATACACTTATCAAATAGATATTTTTATTTTTATCTTTATTTATCTATTTTCTCCAATGCAGAACTTTAGAAAAACCCGTCATTCTAATGAAGTCTTTTTTTTTAAATAAAGACGAAATGTCATTGTTGAACACGTTGTCAGTTTTGGTTAATCAGCTTATTTTTCTCATCTTGTCTGATTTACCAAAAATCCACCATTTCTCTATATATACGTATGTATATGTATATACATACACACACATACGTATATATTGAGAAAGGGTGGATTTTTAGTATATATACATGTATACATGATTTTGTTCTCATGTTGTATGTTTATATACATACATACAACATGAGAACAAAATCATTTAAATATTTTGTTTTCATATTTTATATTTAAATAGGATTTATTCCATAGTTCTCCAATATATATAAAGTAAAGTAAAGTTGTCTCCCTTTAGTCGAGGGCAACCCGAAAGATCCCTTTTCAATAGCTACTACACCGAGGTATTGGGGATGGCGCTACTCCTTTCCGTGGATTGCTCCACTTTACCCTTGATAGGTACCTAATATTGCTGATTGTTAGGCAAGGAGGTAGGACATATCGGCCGAAACGCTGTGGAAATAACAATAAATATGAAGACAATAGTCCGAAAAACCTTAATGATAAAAATCAACAAGCTTCGTCTCAGAAATTTAGATAACTAGTATCAAGTACCATTTTAACATCTTTGGTATGACGCGACCTGGAATTGGACCCTGGTCTCCCGGACCATTGGCGAACACTCTACCCACTAGCCAATATAACCCAGCAAAAACGGTATATAATACCGAGATTTTTAATTAGAGCAATACACTTGAAACACTTTGGCAGAATAAAGCCATTTCCCATACAATTTGTGACAGAAGGATAATTTTGTGGAGGTCTTCGTTCATGATAAACGTATTTTTTATCATCCAAATTCTCTATATAACGGAGATAACTATGAAATATTATAATTAATCGATGTGCCTATATCATCCTGAACCACTGTTGCAATGGGTTCACGGATCGTCTCGTTTCTATTAACATGATACGTAATATGATTTTGGAGGCATTCAGAAAATGTATTGAATATATAAGGTTAGTTGGTTGGTTGGTTGGTTGAGTTTTTATAACATATCAACCTTTGAATGTTACTTAATGCCAAATCTATTTTATACAAATAATCATTTCTATTTCAAACAATTTAGTTTAGCATGAGAACACAATTTATCAGAAACATTTCTATTTCAAGCTATTCGGTTTTGTCAAACAGTTCTAATGCAAAGAATTCAGTTTCAATCTCAAAAACAGTTCTATATCAAACAATTCAAATTAGCATAAGTACACATTTTGAATATCAAAACAGTTCTATTTCAAGTAACTTAGTTTAGCGTAAGTACGCAGATTTGTTCTATTTAGTCCATAGATAGGGCCCTAACGGGTGGTACCATTCTGGGCCAGTGTGGATCTAGGAGCGATGGCAATGAAGGGATGCTCTACATTCCCCCAAACTCCAGCATCACTGGAACCTCACCATCAGATTATTTAGTCTAGTATCCAGGAGACTCATTGGGGCATACACCGAATGCATCTCTGTAGAGAGGTAACTCTGCAAAGATGCATTCGGTGTATTCTACAGCCTCAGTCAACTGGGCAATGAACTTACAAGTTCACTTATGTAATAATATAAAATTCATTCTTATATCAAATTCATTCAATTTTATACGAGAAATCAAATCATTTGGAAATGTTATTAGTTCTTTTCTTGATTATAGTCAATTAATTTAGACACAACGTAAATAGTATTATTTGATCCAATTAGTCAGCTGCCTCAGTTATTTGAAATATTAAATTCCAATACGATTTCTTTTTTCAATCTTAACCCTTTCGCAGGCAGATATTTTGTAATCCTCATGGAGTGGGCGAATTATTTTCAGAAAATTTGCAAAAAAACAGTAAAGTTCAAACAAGTCAATTAATTATATATATATATGACGAAACATAATTATTTGATTAACTACTGTATCTCGTCGTACATCAAAGCAATAAAGCACTCACTTTTAACTATGTTATTTTGCAAAATAATCTACAGTAATGATGTTTTTATACATTAACATTGAATAAAACAACGAGCAGTCAATTGAAAAATGCCTTACATTGAACTACAATGTAAAAATGTCGCTCTGCTTGCAAAATGGTTGATTCCCTTGAATGAAGCCGCGGACGCAGGTTTTTCACGTACCCAGGGGTACCTTTGACGGTTACTGTGAGCAGATAATTCCGGTGACACAACCCATTCCGAATTTTGATGCACAGCTCTGTCGAAACCGGACGCCCCATTTATTGAAAAATATTCTAAGCCACTTGTTGCAGAATCCCCTGTCTTTATCGACAGGCAAGGTGGAGATACATTCGTAGAACGCTGATTTTAACTGTCGGATGATGTTTGCAGTGTCTTGCTGCTGCAACGTTTTCCAGATTGCAATCTGCCAGGCGCCACAATGCATCAGTTTCAGAAAATAGTTACCGTTATTGTGTGTATTATCCATGCCGAACCTGCCCCACACCTCACCTATGGCTAGTCCCCATCTTTGCCATCGTACCAGATCTGGGTCCACAAACTGACACGTCTCACAATTTCGGATGACTGACCTCACAGCTTTTTCGATACGGATAGGTCGATTCTTCGCATGAAATAAAGTGTTCGCTTAATTTCGGGGTGCCCGTTGCGTTGATGAATTTCATTCATTTTAGCTGAGCTCATATTTTCTTTAGCAATAGCATACACAAACTTTATGGGTTCGATAACCTTTGCACAGCATCGAGCCATCTTTGCAGAACTCTGATTAACCGGTCTGCCTAGTTTTGGTTGAGCCTAACCAGTGTAGTCTTCTAACAGTGAGGTTAGCGTTTTCAGCCGCCATCACCTTGTGAGCATTTCTTTCGCACTTTTCGTGTTCAACCGAGCCTTACTTGTAAGAGCATCCAATGATTCATATAGAGGAAGTCCTTATTCCTATGCAGCACCCTTGCCTGCCACTTGAGCTGAGAATTGATTCCTTTCAGTCAGGACTTCAAGCTCCGGTAGATTAATATGCTACATGTTTTTTATTAGTTGCAGCCAACATGCATCTTCAATGATTGCTCCCTAAGCGTCAAGAGACACTCCAGCAGTCAGTGAACTCGCTTCCACCCAAAAGTCCAACTCTATCTAATCCACACACTACTCTCATCAGGCAGAGTCTTGTCGCCGCACCCGAGCGGAGGTGTTCATCACCAGACGTTTGTGGAGAGCACCATTGATTTCATCATCTAACCCAGCAACGCGGCAGTGACCCAACGTTAAATGAAGCATTTTGCTACACAAAGCCACTAATACGCAGGGAAGTGTTCTACAAGTCTGCCACACATGGAAAGACATTTCTCTGTATCAAAAATCTTTACAAAAGGGAGGTGTCCGTGGTGTAATGGTTATCGTCACAGGTAATGGACACGGTGACACGAGTTCAAATCCTGGACGAGACCGATTGCATTTCACATAGCACTAATACCCTTAGGAAAGGTATGAATCCAATTATTGTCCCTCCAGCTATGGGTAAATAGTAGGGCAGACTAGGTTCTTCAGCCTTGGTGAGGCAACTAGTCTAGGAGAAGGAAAACTCTGAATTCAAACCTGTTAAACTCCGCTTAAAAAATTGACCTTGTGTCATATCCTGCCCGAGTGGTGGGGTTGGGTAAATATGAAAATCTTTACAAAAGGGGCTAAACGTGGTTAAGACACGACGACCCTGAGTCGAAAAGACATCTTGTGAAAGGTTTGCCTCCGAATGTTTGTCGTACCATAACTCATTGACACAATTATTTGAGCGTAGAGAACACAATTCGAACACTTGTAGCAGACAAAATGTATAATGGCTTAATATTTCCTCGAGATAAATAATGTAATATAAAATATTTCACGACGAATTAAAACATACTTAGTGCCTGAGCAAACTTAGTAGAATAAATACTATTTGCGCTGAATCGGCAAACTCCACTAGACAGCAAGTTTTATTATTATTATTTACTCATTAGAGATTTTCACATCAGCGTTTGCTGATGGTCTTTCACTGGAGTTTGAATGACAGCAAGTATCCTCAAGTCTCCAGGACTCTTCTCAGTATTCTGGCCGTTCTCAATAATGTAGTAGTTCGGATGTTCTCCACTCGTCCGCCAACTTCCAAGTCCTCTAGTCTCTTTTGTAATCCTTTAGTTTCTGTTCCAAATGCACCAATTACAATTGGTATAATTGTCACCGGCATGTTCCATAGTTTCTTCTTCTTCTTCTTCTACTTCATCTTCTTCTTCTTCTTCTTCTTCTTCTTCTTCTTATTATTATTATTATTATTGTCATAAGACATATATCTATATAGATAAACCGAATTTTTTAGCGCGTCTTCCCACCCCTGCTAACATTAAGACGACCAAATTCATGTTCATATTCATGATCAACAGGCAAAGTATATTCTATGTAAATCAGTTTGATCTATTCAGACGATATAAGGGAGACAACTAAGGATCTTCGTTACATACACATCGACCTAACGGTTTGCTTTCTCTGCTTTGTTGACAAAATTATCTGGATTCGCAAAGATTCTATTTCCATCTCTTGGTTCTGATCTGACCACCGAAAAATGTCTGTCTTCCCTGTTGATTGCCGAAAAATGTCTGTCTCTGACCGCCGAAAAATGTCGGTCTCTCTCTAACCGCTGCTTTGGACTGACTGCTTATATCGAGTAAAGCGGAGGAAAGACAATTTTTGGCCCCGCCCATGAATTATAACATGTAAATCGCTTTGACCACTATACATTTTCCTCTAATCCCGGAATCTCTGCAGGAGACTGCTTCTCAAGTGGTACTAAAAATGAATTTGGATTCCCTGCTGAGTTTTCCGCAGCCATCATCCACTTAAGTCTGCTAAACCTACTTATCTTGTCTCGGACCTTCGGTCTGGATTTCGTCCTCAGACAACCCAAAATCCCATTCATCATTTATCAAAAGCTTTAATTAACGAAACCATCCATCAACCACCCCGAAACATCACGTCACTTAACTAACAAACTCAACCCCAGAAACGTTATTCCAAAAGGAAAATAAACAGGAAATTTCTTTTCTTTTTTTTTTTCTCTCTATCAAAAAAAAATTATTTCTGAAATTACCCTTCTATCCATTTAATTAGTAAATTCATTCCAATCCCTTAGAACCGTTAATTAATAAACACGCCTGGGGGTCTCTCTCTCTCTCTCTCTCTCTCACACACACACACACACACACACACTCACAAACAAAATTCAATTGTTAGATATAGAACTGTTTGATCATTTAACTCTGTGTATGACTGTTTAATTTAATTGTTAGTGATACAGAGCTATACTTGGAGCCATTTAACTATGTGCAAACAAATGACAAATAGTGAAATGAAATATATGCCTTATATAGAAATTCTTGAAATCATTTAACTGTGTACAAGAATGAGCTCATTGTCGTTCAAAAATGTATCAACAAAATGAGTTTACAAATCTTTTAATACATGGAAAAACGAGATTTGGCATTAAATTGCCAACAATGGTTAATATGTCATAGAATCCAAAGAATCAAACCACTCCGGATTAGAGAGGACCCTGGAATATTGGCAATAAAAGGCAACACCACAGAAGATACAGTTTAATGTCATATCGGGACACTCCCCTTTCTGTATGAAGCGTGGTCTTACCCTTTCGTTAAGAAAGCCCCGCCGATAGGGCGAATAAGCAAAAAGTGTAGATCCATGCATAAATTACTTCGTCATTTATGATGGGTATTATGCTAGTTTTTACAATAGTTGTCGCCATTTTAATTATTGTGGTGATATTCTTTTTCTGCTGTAAATGGTGGTGTTTTTAGGGGGGGATTTTAAAAATGATTTTGGGTCTAAGCAGTCCATTGGCAATGTTTACTTATAGTCTATAGTTCAATATAATTGCATCTGCTTTTAATTATGTTCGATTATGAATTTTTTCCTCTTGAATGAATTCTTTTTAAGAATATATAATGGCCTTAATTAATGACAGGTGTATTCGACTGAACACAGTATATTTTTTTCTTTTTGAGTAGGCAAGGGAAAAACTGCAGTTTTAATGAATCCATAAATAATTATTGTTCATAATAAGAAAGTTGGTAAATTTGAAGAAGAAGAAGAAGAAGAAGAAGAAGAAGAAGAAGAAGAAGAAGAAGAAGAAGAAGAAGAAGAAATAGACGAATGAAGAAGAAATAGGCAAATGAAGAAGAAGAAGAAGAAGAAGAAGAAGAAGAAGAAGAAGAAGAAGAAGAAGAAGAAGAAGAAGAAGAAATGGTGATGTAAAATAAAAGAAAGAAAAAAGATTAAAAAGAAAGCTAATTTCACAGTAAAAGAAAAAAAGACCAAGATAGCAAATAGAAGACAATTGAAAAGATGATAAAAGATTATTTCATGACCCAAAAGAAAAGATGATGAAAATGATAACGAATTCAATATAAAAACAACGGAACTTTCTGTGATATTCGAACGCGGATACCCTTTATTCTCAAGAGGAGTAGAGTTAAATGTATCAACAGGTCTACCAACTGATCTACAAAGAGCCGATCCTTTGCCACGTTTGAAATTAAACCTTTAAACTCGTCGCCTAAGCTGTCTCTCAGTTTCTTCCAGTGGTATATTTGTAGTAGATTGAAAAAAGAAAAAGAAAATGAATAAAAATAAATTTTAAAAATTGCAGAAACTCCCAGAAGCCTCTGACAGGGAGTGGAGCGACGCATGCACAAGAAAAAAAAAGGAACCGTTCCTGCGAAAAGGAAAGATTCGCCCTCACTTCAGCTGAACCCTTCAAACTGAAAGGAATTTCTTCCAACCGGCTACTACAGATAGCACGTCCCCTGAGCTTCATGTGTAGGTGATGTCTACTGCTAGCGAGCCGACACGCCGAAGCAAACAACATGAAAACACCACTGGATATGACCACACTGAATTTGGACGTATTAACCACCGGAGACGACTAATATATTTCAACACCTTATTTGGGAGAATTGACGATTCTTAAATAGTCCAGGTAAACATTCCTCGCAACAGAGTAGCCGTGCGAAAATCCCAAACGAAATAAAGTTGAAATTAAAAAGATATATTCTCTTTCCTCCTTTCTTCTTTTCTTCAGTAACTCCTTAGCGGCCTCCACAGACAAGAAGACGCCCAGCGAATTAAGATGGAGTAAGAAGAAACTATCAGAGACAGATATCAATAACCAACAACAACTAAAAATATTCCGTAACCCTATATATTTATCGGTATTATTTCTTTTTTGTGTTTTTTTTTTTTTTACGCTAACAGTATTAGTAACATTTTATTCATTTTCATTTTTAAAAGAATTATTGTCAGTCTTTATCATTAATTTTGACTAGTATTTTCTTCCATCTTTTAATTCTTAGATTTTTTCTTTAATCACAACTCACTAAGCAGTGTCTCACTTCTTACACTAAGTAGATCCACCACAGATGTGAATTAAAAATCTCTAATTCATGACACTAAAGAACAGCACAGATTGTAAATATTAAAATGGATAATGATAGTGTTAATAATTTAACTTAATTATTTTTTTTATTTTTAGGCGAAGCATTGTGACTCATTATTTTAAATGGTGGCTCGTATTTTCTTTCATCTTTAAATTTTCAGTTACTTTTTTTTTTATCATTATTGCAACTCTCTCGAGGCGTCATTTTTCCGTCAGCGAAGAGCGGCACAGATTGTAAATAATAATAGAAGCCTGAGAATTCTGCCAGACATTCCAATGAGAAATGCGCTGTGAATATAATTTACAAAAAGAAACCGTCGTCCCAAAAGTACCTGGATGTGACAATCAACTGTCGAGTTTTTAAAGTGTTTTAAAACTTTATCTTAAAACATTAATGGGTCAAATATATCTGTTTAAAAATTATTTTTACTCAAAAGAAATTCTTTGATGCCATATAACAGTAAATTATCAATATTGAGAATAGTAACTTTGTTGTATTTTGCCCTTGACCCGGCCAAACTTGCCCTTACAAAGTGATGCACCGGAAGGAAGTGACACATTCCGATGGCACTTGGGAGAAATCGCGTAGGTGGACTTGGCTAACAAAATGGGACAAGCTAAAATTCCCATGGTACACTCATCGACTGATGCACCGCTTGATGACGATCAAACATGCCATTCCAAAGATCGAGTAGGCGACTGAGTGGACGTTGAGTGGCGTCAGTATGTATACAACAACTTGAGGCTATTCTTATTTACTAAGGATTTACTTAGACGCTAACTAAACGGCTGAAGAAGAAACTAGACGGCAATTACATAAGAATGTTGCGAGCAATATTGAACAAGTCCTGGCAGCAACACCCCACAAGGCACCAACTATACGGCTACCTGCCTCCTATCACGAAAACTATACAAGTTAGACGAATCAGACACGCAGGACACTGCTGGAGAAGCAAGGACGAGCTCATAAGTGATGTACTCCTATGGATCCCCGCATATGGCCGAGCAAAAGCAGGACGACCAGCTCGAACATACATACAGCAGCTATGTGAGGATACGGGATGTAGCCCTGAAGACCTGCCAGAGGCGATGAACGATAGGGAGAAGTGGCGAGAGCGGGTCAGAGATATCCCTGCTAGCGGAACAACATGAGGATGATGATGATTGCCGTAATTGTTTGTGTATAACAAGCATTCATGTATAGCACGCACCTCCAACTTTGGACTGAAATTCTGGAGAAAAAAATCTGCCTTTTTAGAATTTGCAGCAGCTAAATCCAACCTCAGGTTATCATTTGTTCAACATTTTATCGGTTCGTACGGACTAAAAATTTATATAGTTTACATTATGTCTTAAAACACAAAATTTACGCAGTATTTAGAGAAAACAAACGGTCATGTTCACATAAAAATGCAACGAGCTTGCGGCAAAAATAAGTTGACTGTAGGAGGAAAAAATTATCGACAAACACAAATTCCGGGGCACTTCGGGTGGTGTAATGGTTAGCATGCGGCCTTGTGCTACATCTAAGCAAAAAGCTTAGTAAATTACGACAAACACAAATTCCGGTGGATATTTCTATGTAACAGCATAAAACAGATGTAAACGAATTAATGAGGCTGTCGAAAACTCAATTGTTGACTTGTGACCATGTTATACTGAAGCATCAGTTTCTGGTTGGTCACAGGAGTTGAGCAGCGATGAGACCGTTAATCATTAAATGGGTGATGACTTAGGAACTTGCTGTTCTTATTCTGGCACACAAGTCTTGGATTCCGTACAGTACCTGCTGTTCTTATTCTGACACAAAGGTCTCGGTTACCCAATTGGCTGGGGTTGTAAAATACACCGACTGCTTCTCTACAGAGGGTTTCGGTTTCGGTTTCTTTGTTTAATGGCATATCAACCTTTGTAGGTTATTTAATGCCAAAGCCATTCTCTTATAAGAACAGTAGTGGTACTATTTAACCCATAGCTGGGAGGATAAGGGGGTTCATACCTTTCCCAAGGGTATTTGTCTGAAAGTGAACGTAATAGCGCGACTGGAGTACGAACTCGCTTACTACGATTCTGCAGTCCATCGCTTTAACCATTACACCACAAGGACACCCCCTCTACAGAGGGGTAAGAATCCCCCAACGAGTGTCCTGGATATGACACTAAACAATCTGATGGTGAGGCTGGAGCTTTGGGGAATGCGGAGTATTCCTTCAGTGCCATCGCTCCCAGGTCCACCCTGGCCCGAAGTGATTGTCCTTGATAGGGTCCTATCAATAGATCAAATTGAAATTAGATGTAGTTTCGAGAGTTTACTGCTTTTGTATTTAAACTGCGTATTTATGCTAAACTGAATTATTTAAAATAAAACTGTCTTTACATTTAACTCTGTGTATTGCCCAGTTAGCTGGCGTTGTAGAATATACCGACTGCACCTTTGGTTAAGGGATAAGACCCCCCCCCAACGAGTGTCTAGGATATGACACTAAACAATCCGATGGTGAGGTTCCAGTAATGCTGGAGCTTTGGGGGATGCAGAGTACTCCTTCATTGCCAATGCTCCCAAGTCCACGCCGATCTGGAGTGGTTGCACCAGAGAGAGTCCTATCAATGGGTCAAATAGAACTAAATTGTGTACTTATGCTAAACTGCTTTGATATTTAAACTGTATACTTATGGAAAACTGAATTGTTTGAAATAGAACTGTTTCGACATTTAACTGTATGTAGACAAAAACTATACTTATACTAAACTGAATTGTTTGAATTAAAACTGTTTGACGAAACTGAATTGCTTGAAATAGAAATATTTTTGACAATTAAACTGAGTACTCATGCTAAATTGAATTGTTTGAAAGAGAACTGATTATTAATATAAAAATGGATTTGGCGTTAAATAACCTACAAAGGTTGATCTGCCATAAAACTCAACCAACCAAACAACCAACAGGTCTCAGGTTGCGTACAGTACCTGCTGTTCTTATTCTGACACACAGGTTTCGAGTTGCTTACAGTAACTGCTTTTCTTATTCTAGCACTCTGGTCCCGGGCTGCTTGCAGTACCAACTGTTCCCAAATCATCGCACATTTCATGATTAATGGTCCTAGCGCTGCTTTTCTTATTCTGACTCGCAGGTCCCCGGTTGCGTACCATACATGCTGTTCTTATTCTGGCACACAGGTCTCGGGTTGTGTACAATACCTTCTTCAGAATAAGAAAAACAAGTACTCTAAGCAACTCGAGACCTGTGTTCCAGAATAAGAACAGCAGTTACTGTACGCAACCCGAGACCTTTGTGCCAGAATATGGACAGCAGTTCCTACACGCAACTCGAGACCTATATGTCAGTATAATAAAAAAAAAAGAAACTTAGTAAATAACAACGATTGTTGACTGACTTTTAAATTACGTGGAAAGCAGTGTTTTCCCGTCATCAGAGAGAAGTTACGCAAGGATAAACCTGTTCCGTGCTTAAGTTGGTGACCTCTTAGAAGCAGTAAGTACTTTATGCATTTAATTAACCCCTCCGACTCAAGGTGAAATTTTTAAGCAGAGTAAAATTCAGAGTCCCTCTTCTCCTAGACTGGTTACCTAAGTAATTCTAAAGCACTGGTTATGACCGACTATTTATCTGTGGCTGGTGGCAGGTAGAAGAACAAATGAATTTGTAACCTTTCGAAAGAAATTAGTGCGAAGTGAAACGTAAGCAAATGCACCCAGGATTTGAAGCAAAAAAATATACTATAATCAATGACATATGCAAGTACTGTAAGCAACCTAAGTAAATAATGAGATATGCAAGTAACAATGATATTTGCAAGTACTATACGGAATGATATCATATGCAAGTAACAATGATATTTGCAAGTACTGTACGGAATGATATCATATGCAAGTAACAATGATATTTGCAAGTACTGTACGGAATGATATCATATGCAAGTAACAATGATATTTGCAAGTACTGTACGGAATGATATCATATGCAAGTAACAATGATATTTGAAAGTACTGTACGGAATGATATCATATGCAAGTAACAATGATATTTGCAAGTACTGTACGGAATGATATCATATGCAAGTAACAATGATATTTGCAAGTACTGTACGGAATGATATCATATGCAAGTAACAATGATATTTGCAAGTACTGTACGGAATGATATCATATGCAAGTAACAATGATATTTGCAAGTACTGTACGGAATGATATCATGTGCAAGTAACAATGATATTTGCAAGTACTGTACGGAATGATATCATATGCAAGTAACAATGATATTTGCAAGTACTGTACGGAATGATATCATGTGCAAGTAACAATGATATTTGCAAGTACTGTACGGAATGATATCATGTGCAAGTAACAATGATATTTGCAAGTACTGTACGGAATGATATCATATGCAAGTAACAATGATATTTGCAAGTACTGCACGGAATGATATCATATGCAAGTAACAATGATATTTGCAAGTACTGTACGGAATGATATCATATGCAAGTAACAATGATATTTGCAAGTACTGTACGGAATGATATCATATGCAAGTAACAATGATATTTGCAAGTACTGTACGGAATGATATCATATGCAAGTAACAATGATATTTGAAAGTACTGTACGTAATGATATCATATGCAAGTAACAATGATATTTGCAAGTACTGTACGGAATGATATCATATGCAAGTAACAATGATATTTGCAAGTACTGTACGGAATGATATTATATGCAAGTAACAATGATATTTGCAAGTACTGTACGGAATGATATCATATGCAAGTAACAATGATATTTGCAAGTTCTGTACGGAATGATATCATATGCAAGTAACAATGATATTTGCAAGTTCTGTACGGAATGATATCCTATGCAAATAACAATGATATTTGCAAGTACTATACGGAATGATATCATATGCAAGTAACAATGATATTTGCAAGTACTGTACGGAATGATATTATATGCAAGTAACAATGATATTTGCAAGTACTGTACGGAATGATATTATATGCAAGTAACAATGATATTTGAAGTACTGTACGGAATGATATCATATGAGAGTAACAATGATATTTGCAAGTACTGTACGGAATGATATCATGTGCAAGTAACAATGATATTTGCAAGTACTGTACGGAATGATATCATATGCAAGTAACAATGATATTTGCAAGTACTGTACGGAATGATATCATATACAAGTAACAATGATATTTGCAAGTACTGTACGGAATGATATCATATGCAAGTAACAATGATATTTGCAAGTACTGTACGGAATGATATCATATGCAAGTAACAATGATATTTGCAAGTACTGTACGGAATGATATTATATGCAAGTAACAATGATATTTGCAAGTACTGTACGGAATGATATCATATGCAAGTAACAATGATATTTGCAAGTACTGTACGGAATGATATCATATGCAAGTAACAATGATATTTGCAAGTACTGTACGGAATGATATCATATGCAAGTAACAATGATATATACAAGTACTTTATTTTTGGTTTGGGTTTTATGGCTCATCAACCTTTGTTGGTTATTTAATGACAAATCCATTTTCGTACAATTAAATAGTTCTCTTTCAAACAATTCAGTCTAGCATAAGTACACTATTCTATTTCAAGCAATTCATTTTAGTCAAACAGTTCTATTTCAAACAATTCAGTTCAGCGTAAGTACAGTTTCAATGTGAAAACCAGTTCTATTTCAAATAATTCAGTAAAGCATACAAAAAGAATTCTATTTCAAACAATTCAATTTAGCTTAAGTACGCAGTTTATATGTCGAAACAGTTCTAATTCAAGCAATTCAGTTTAGAGAGGGTGCACAGTTTAGTTCTATTTGACCGATAGAGAGGATCCTATCAGGTGCTACCACTCCAGGCTGAAGTGGACCGTGGCAATGAAGAAGTACTCCGCATTCTCGAAAACTTCAGCATTACTGGAACCTCACTATCAGATTGTTTAGTGTCATATCCAGGACTCTCGTTGGTGAGGATCTTACCCCGCTGTAGAGAAACAGTCGGTATATTCTACAGCCCCAGCCGACAGGGCAATATACAAGTACTGTAAGCAATGATATACAAGTACTGTGAACAACCTAAATAAATAATTATATATGCAAGTAACAATGATATATACAAGTACTGTAATCAACCTTAGTAAATAATGAGGTACACAAGAAACAATGATATATGCAATATTGGAAGCAATCGTATATACAAGTATTGGAAGCAATGATATATACAAGTATTGGAAGCAATCATATATACAAGTATTGGAAGCAATCATATATGCAAGTATTGGAAGCAATCAGATATACAAGTATTGGAAGCAATGATATATGCAAGTATTGGAAGCAATCATATATACAAGTATTGGAAGCAATGATATATAGAAGTATTGGAAGCAATGATATATGCAATTATTGGAAGCAATGATATATACAAGTATTGGAAGCAATCATATATACAAGTATTGGAAGCAATTATATATACAAGTATAGGAAGCAATGATATATGCAAGTATTGGAAGCAATGATATATACAAGTATAGGAAGCAATGATATATACAAGTATAGGAAGCAATGATATATGCAAGTATTGGAAGCAATCATATATACAAGTATAGGAAGCAATGATATATACAAGTATTGGAAGCAATGATATATACAAGTATTGGAAGCAATGATATATACAAGTATACGAAGCAATGATATATACAAGTATTGGAAGCAATGATATATGCAAGTATTGGAAGCAATGATATATACAAGTATAGGAAGCAATGATATATACAAGTATTGGAAGCAATCATATATACAAGTATTGGAAGCAATGATATATGCAAGTATTGGAAGCAATCATATATAAAAGTATTGGAAGCAATGATATATACAAGTATTGGAAGCAATCATATGTACAAGTATTGGAAGCAATGATATATGCAAGTATTGGAAGCAATGATATATGCAAGTATTGGAAGCAATGATATATACAAGTATAGGAAGCAATGATATATGCAAGTATTGGAAGCAATGATATATACAAGTATTGGAAGCAATGATACATACAAGTATTGGAAGCAATGATATAAAGAAGTATTGGAAGCAATGATATATTCAAGTATTGGAAGCAATGATATATGCAAGTATTGGAAGCAATGATATATACAAATATAGGAAGCAATGATATATGCAAGTATTGGAAGCAATCATATATACAAGTATTGGAAGCAATCATATATACAAGTATTTGAAGCAATGATATATGCAAGTATTGGAAGCAATGATATATGCAAGTATTGGAAGCAATCATATATCCAAGTATAGGAAGCAATGATATATACAAGTATTGGAAGCAATGATATATGCAATTATTGGAAGCAATCATATATACAAGTATTGGAAGCAATGATATATACAAGTATTGGAAGCAATCATATATACAAGTATTGGAAGCAATGATATATACACGAATTGGAAGCAATCATATATCCAAGTATAGGAAGCAATGATATATGCAAGTAATGGAAGCAATGATATATACAAGTATTGGAAGCAATGATATATGTAAACATTGGAAACAATGATATATACAAGTATTGCAAGCAATGATATATACAAGAATTGGAAGCCATTATATATACAAGTATAGGAAGCAATGATATATGCAAGTATTGGAAGCAATGATATATACAAGTATTGGAAGCAATGATACATACAAGTATTGGAAGCAATGATATAAAGAAGTATTGGAAGCAATGATATATTCAAGTATTGGAAGCAATGATATATGCAAGTATTGGAAGCAATGATATATACAAATATAGGAAGCAATGATATATGCAAGTATTGGAAGCAATCATATATACAAGTATTGGAAGCAATCATATATACAAGTATAGGAAGCAATGATATATACAAGTATTGGAAGCAATGATATATGCAATTATTGGAAGCAATCATATATACAAGTATTGGAAGCAATGATATATACAAGTATTGGAAGCAATCATATATACAAGTATTGGAAGCAATGATATATACACGAATTGGAAGCAATCATATATCCAAGTATAGGAAGCAATGATATATGCAAGTAATGGAAGCAATGATATATACAAGTATTGGAAGCAATGATATATGTAAACATTGGAAACAATGATATATACAAGTATTGCAAGCAATGATATATACAAGAATTGGAAGCCATTATATATACAAGTATAGGAAGCAATGATATATGCAAGTATTGGAAGCAATGATATATACAAGTATTGGAAGCAATGATATATGTAAATATTGGAAGTAATGATATATACAAGTATTGGAAGCAATGATATATACAAGTATTGGAAGCAATCATATATGCAAGTATTGGAAGCAATGATACATACAAGTATTGGAAGCAATGATATAAAGAAGTATTGGAAGCAATGATATATTCAAGTATTGGAAGCAATGATATATGCAAGTATTGGAAGCAATGATATATACAAGTATTGGAAGCAATGATATATGTAAACATTGGAAACAATGATATATACAAGTATTGGAAGCAATCATATATACAAGTATTGGAAGCAATGATATATACACGAATTGGAAGCAATCATATATCCAAGTATAGGAAGCAATGATATATGCAAGTAATGGAAGCAATGATATATACAAGTATTGGAAGCAATGATATATGTAAACATTGGAAACAATGATATATACAAGTATTGGAAGCAATGATATATACAAGAATTGGGAGCCATCATATATACAAGTATAGGAAGCAATGATATATGCAAGTATTGGAAGCAATCATATATACAAGTATTGGAAGCAATGATATATGTAAATATTGGAAGCAATGATATATACAAGTATTGGAAGCAATGATATATACAAGAATTGGGAGAACATCATATATACAAGTATAGGAAGCAATGATATATGCAAGTATTGGAAGCAATGATATATACAAGTATTGGAAGCAATGATATATGTAAATATTGGAAGTAATGATATATACAAGTATTGGAAGCAATGATATATACAAGTATTGGAAGCAATCATATATGCAAGTATTGGAAGCAATGATGTAAACCAGTATTGGAAGCAATCATATATACAAATATTTTAAGCAACCTAAAGCCAGCCAAAGGAAAAAAAGGTTAAAAAAATAACCACATGATTGCTAACTTACAATTAGGTCTCGTTAAAATCCCTTTTTCCCATCATATCTTCGAAGTTAAGTAGAGATGAGCCTGTTTAGTGCTTAGATGAATAACCATTTACTAACAATAAGTACAGTAAGCAATATAAGGCTTTTGAGTTAACAATAGTAAAAATGTTCCGTAGATAACAACACAATTGTTGACTTACGCTAAAGTCACCTTTTGCCGTCATCTCACCGAAGTTAAGCAACGATTTGCCTGTTTTGTTTTTAGATGAGTACCCAATTATTAACAGCGAATAATGTAAATAACCTCAGTTCTGTGCGCAATGATATTTTAATACTTCCAATACTTGCATATATCATTGCTTCCATTACTTCAGAAATTACCACATGATTGTCGACACTGAAATCCCTGTTTTTCATCATCTCACTGAAGTTAAGCAGTAACGAGCCTGTTCACTTATATGATGAGTAACTACTTAGTAAAGGTAAAATACTCGCAAAAATGTTTAGTAAACAACAGGACGTTAAAACAAATATATATTGCTTTACTGTAAAGAGCACTAACAGAAAGTGAAACACCAACAACCTTGTAGCGAACTTGAACTTGGCCCGTTAAGTTTGTTTTAATCGATGATAACTACTATATATTAATTAGGATCCTTAATTAATTACTGGCCCAGTCGGCTGGTGCTGCAGAATACACCGACTCCATCTCTGCAGATGGGTAAGACTGCCACAACGAGTGTTCTATATATGACACTAGTCAATCTGATAGTGAGGCTTCAGTAACGTTAGAGCTTTGGGGAATGCAGAGTATCACTTCATTACCATCACTCCCAGGTCCACTCTGACCCGATGTTGTATCGCCTAATAGGGTCCTATCAATGGGTCAAATAGAACTAAATTGTGTAATTATGCTAAACTGAATTGTTTGTAATTAGCTGCTTTTACATAAAAATTTTCCATTTAACCGTGTGTAAACAAAAAACTATTTTTATACTAAGCTGAACTGTTTTAAACTTTTATCAAAATAACTTAATTTGGCGTCAAATGGCCCGAAAAGAGTTGATACGCCGTAAAATAAAACAAACAAACAACGAACCAACCAACCAACCTTAATTTAGGATGAATATGTTTGCTGCTGAAATGATTGGCTTCTTTGTTTAATGGCATATCAATTTTCGTGGGTTAATTAATGGCAAAGCAATCCTCTTAAAACAACAGTAATGGTACTATTTATTTATCGGGATGGGGTGTTCATACTTTTCCCAAGGGTATTAGTCCAAAAGTGAACGTAATAGCGCGACTGGAGTTCGAACTCCTTTACTATGATGTTGTAGTCCAGCATATTAACCACTGTGTATGGAGACTCTCGCGCTTGGGTGACTAACCATCTTAGTTCGGTGACCACTGAGTAACAGCAAATACAGCAAGCAACCTAAGGTCTGAGCGTCAGACTAAGCAAGAACGCTTAGTAAAAGCCAAAGACACAATCGGTATGTTTATCTTCAAAGAATTCAGCCTCATTTTGATTATTCCGGGATCCTGTTGCCATGACCCACTTCAATCTGATCACTTATCGCTATCATTATTTTCCCGCGAAAACTCTAAGTAAAATGGGTTCCCATCAAACTTACGCTGATATTGACCGGACATTGATACTAATAGCAGATTGCGACGAGATCGGACCGTGAAATTACTCGTTATTTTATAATAAGTGAAATATAAAGAATTATTTTTGAAATGAGTCACGAGTCGAAGGATCTAGTAATTGGCAAAGAACAGCAGTACAAAGAAAATCGAGAAGGCAGCGGGGTCGAGGATACATAACGAATGACAGATCCAATTAGTTTAACACAACCTGACGTAAGTTCAATAAGGCAGCAGATGTTTAAAGACAGTTCACGATTGATTATACTGATGAAGCTTTCGCCTTTGGTAGCCAATCAGCATTTGATGATGTCGATTGTATTTTTAGAGAAACACATGCATAAAATACGAGTAATGCTCCTTATGTTTATAAATCCTTTCTGAGACTATGGAGAGATATTCTTGGTGTAAGGAATATCGTCGTTGGAAATGAACACGAAGACCGGAATTCAAACCTCGATCAAGGCTGTTTGCATTTCATATAGCACTAAGACCCTTGAAAACGGTAGAAATCCTACTATTCTTCCTAAAGCTGCAGTTCTATTTCTAATAATTCAACTTAGCACAAGTCATTTGTTTGCACACAGTTTAAATATTTAAACAGTTCTATTTGACCCATCGTTGGAAATGAACACGAAGACCGGAATTCAAACCTCGATCAAGGCTGTTGGCATTTCATATAGCACTAAGACCCTTGAGAAAGGTAGAAATCCTACTATTCTTCCTAAAGCTAGAGTAGGCTGGGCTCTTTAACCTCGGTATGGTAACTGGTTTAGAAGAAAGAAAACTCATCCTGTTAAACTCTGCTTAAAGTAGACCTTTTGCCGCATCCTGCTCTTGACAGAAGGGTTGGGTAAATACTCACAAAAAATGTGTTGTGAAGCTGGCAATAAACGTTTGCATTTATTAGCGTTCCAAATGCATGTGCAACTGCTTTTATTTCATCATTATTGTATCCATGACAAATAGCTGCTTCAATGACGTGGTTTGGTTTGGTTTGGTTTGGTAGCATATCAACCATTGTCGGTTATCTAAAGCCAAATCCTGTTTTCACATCTACAATAGATGTATGATTTGTAAACACATTTTGTAGATACACACAGTTATATGATCAAACTACTCTATTTGTAACAGTTCAGTTTAGCATGAGTCAATAAAGTTAAATGATTCCAAGTATTGTTATATATCACTAACAACTCAACTATACATCAGTCATTTGTTTACACACAGTTAAATGTCAAACAGTTCTATTTCTAACAATTCAACTTAGCATTAGTCATTTGTTTGCACACAGTTTAAATGATCAAACAGTTCTATTTGACCCATAGATAGGACCCTATCAACTGCTGCCACTCCGGGCTAGCGTGGACCAATGAAGGGGTACTCCACGTTCTCCAAAGCTGGAGTATTACAGGAACCTTACCATCAGATTGTTTATTATCATAAACAGGACGTTCGTTTGGGTGGGGTGGAGTGGGGTCTTACCCTTCTGCAGAAATGCAGTTAGGGTATTCTGCAGCCCCAGCCGACTGGACTATCTAATGTCTTGATCGCTGGCCTCTGGATTGAAAGGCAATAATTATAGTTGTCTAAATTTCTGAGACGAAGCTTGGTGATTTTTATCATTAAGGGTTTTCCGACTATTGTCTTCATCTTTATTGTTATATCCACAACGTTTCGGCCGATATGTCCTCCGGCCTTCTTCAGGTGTTTTTCGAATTCGGGAACCCTCACGGAACTTCGAACTCCGTCCTTTATTGAATCCACGGGGGTCGCCTGTTCTGATTCCGTTAGCCATAACCGGGTAAAAATGTTAAGTATTCCTGTATTGTTTGTTACTCGCCTGTAGTCACGATTGAACCTGCAACCTCCGTGAAGGTTCCCGAGTTCGACAAACACCTGAAGAAGGCCGGAGGACATATCGGCCGAAACGTTGTGGAAATAGCATTACTTATAATTCAGATTTTTTCGGTCAGGTCCTGACCGATAAAATGAAACGCAGTTTCTTCCAGGCTGCGGTCGTGTCGATACTGCTGTATGGATGCACTACTTGGACGCTGACTAAACGGTTGGAGAAGAAGCTCAACGGCAATTATACAAGAATGTTGCGAGCAATATTGAACAGGTCCTGGCAGCAAAACCCCACACGGCGCCAACTGTACGGCCACCTACCTCCTATCACGAAAACTACACAAGCTAGACGAACCAGACATGCCGGACACTGCTGGAGAAGCAAAGACGAGATCGTAAGTGATGTGCTCCTGTGGACCCACGCATATGGCCAATCAAAAGCGGGACGACCGGCTCGAACATTCATACAGCAGCTATGTGATGATACGGGATGTAACCCCGAAGACCTGCCGAAGGCGATGAATGATAGGGAGACGTGGAGAGAGAGGGTCAGGGATATCCGTGCTAGCCGCACGTCATGATGATGATGATAATTCAGATGATAACATGTTCTTAATGTCTTCAAAAGATTTTTGGCATTTATCAGATCAGTTCTTCACCACATCAATTTTGTTTGAGTGGCAAATAAATGTTGTAATAGTTTGCGAAGCCCTAAAAGTGATTGTAAAGTAGCAACATTCGGCGGGGCAGACATATTTTTAAAAGTACTCGACCTTATTGGGTCTCGTTTACGTCCTTTTGTATCAGTTACCAGTCCCGAGAATTATATTTTGAACCTGAAAATTTTCTTTTATATATATTTAACAACTCATTCGCAACGAGCAACATGTGACACAAGGTCAATATTTAATGTGAACTTCAACAGGTTTGAATTCAGAGTTTTCTTTTATCCCATGAAACAACAACCGTACTGTCACTTACCTCCCATCTCAAAAATCATCCAAGTAAATACGAACAAAACATGCGGGACACTGCTGAAGCAGCAGGGACGAACTCATAAGTGACGTTCTTCGAACAACCCCGAACTCATAGACGTGCCAGTGATGATCTACCTGCAAGAACTTATTAATATCAGCTCTGTGCGAACACAGGATGTCGTTTCGAAGACCTACCGGGAGCGATGGATGTATATAGTGAGAGAAATATCAACGAGACTTGATGATGATGAGACCGGTTGCAAAACCAATATTAAGTGCCTAGTCTGCCCTGCTATTTACCTATAGCTGAAGGGAGATTAGTTTAATGATTACCTTTCCCAAAAGTATAAGTACTATGAGAAATGCAAACAGCCTTTTTCAGGGTTTTAACTCCGGTCGCCATGTCCATTACACTACGACCTCCTCCAAATTCTTTATTCTTTAGTATATTTGTTGTATGTGTTCTAAAGGTTGCTCTCTTGTTTTTGTATAGAAACCAGTTTAATAGATGGTCTAAAATAATGAAATAGTCGAGGAATTACTCTTGCAAAAAAAGTACAATTCTTTGTTATTTTAGTCTTGCACTGACTACAGTGTCGCCAAGATAACGTTAACGACCCAGTGTTTAGTTTATTTAAAAAGAATTTACATAATTGAGTTTACGGTTCCCTTTGAGGAAAATATTGACTAGACACATAGAAGTATGAAAACCTGCGAGAGCAATGAATACAAAACTGTTAAACAACTGATATATTTTCCGTTGAAGTCGGATACAGAAGATTTATTGCTAATTCGACTCTTCCATATTTGACACAGCTCGACTTGCCACCAGCAGATAAAAGAAAATAATTTTAAGAGGCTCCAATATCAGACTGAAGCTGTATCTACATGGATCTGGCATTTCTGTACCGACATGTAAAACTAACAAAGCCTGATGGTATTGTATGTATTTATCAACCCCTCCGCACAAGTAGGACGTGACACAAGGTCAATTTTTTAGCGGAGTTTAACAAGTTTGAATTCACAGTTTTCAATCTGGTTGCCTAACCAAGGAGGAAGAACCTAGTCTGCCCGAATATTTACCCATAGCTGAACGAAGAATAACTGGATACATACACTTCCTGAAGGCATTAGTGCTACGAAAAATGTAATCAGTCTCGTTCAGAGTTTGAACTCGTGTCGCCGTATTTCCTATGACGATAACCACCTCGGGCACCTCCTGATGGTATTGTAAGTTTCTACTTGGATGCCCTGGGTTAGTGGTGATGATGCTTCGGCCTCGAAACCATACCTGATAAGAGAAAGTATTATCACTGAACATAGTAATCTATATTAACCAACTCGTTCAGATAACTTGTGATACTCGAGAAAACTGCTTAAAAAAGTAGACTCCAGCTAGAACCTCTTAAAAACACCTACGCTATTATCTTGTCGGACAATACCAACTATTTTAAATGTTTTAATAATTCTTTGAAAAGTTTGTCATTTTTTTTCTTATTCGGAAGAACACTAACATTGAATGATATTTTTTGTTAAATGGCACATCAACCTGTGTGGGTTATTTGATACCAAAGCCATCCTTGTATAATAATAGTAGTGGTACTATCTAACTCATAGCTGGGGGGATAGAGGAGTTCATATCTTTTCCAGGAGTATTTGTTCAAAAGTGAATGTAATAGCGCGACTGGAGTTCGAACTCGCTTACTACGATGTCACTGTCCAGCATGTTAAAACATGAATAAAATCCTGATCAGTTTCTAGGTTCCCTTGGTACATAATATTTCTTGTTCTTCTATCTTTTGCAAATATGTAGAGTCCTTTTTGATGACATACTCATGAACATCGAACATTGTCCTGAAGAAGACACTAATCTGTATCCGGTTGTAAGGCTCTAGTTCTGGAGTTCTGTCAAGTGTGGAATCACCCATTTTTACCATTACTCCCAGGTCCATTTTGACTCAGACTGGTAAAACCTGTTAGAGTTCAATCCATGGTTCAAATAGATATGTTTGAAAATTATTAGTATTAGATTGGAATACTTGATACTCAATAACTGTGTGTAAACTATTTTTAATAAGAATACTTACTTGAAGCTATAATTGTTATTTGAATTTGATTAAAATACTTGATCAGTAACGCAAAAACTCTTAAGAAGTAACAACACACAAAAATGCACATATAAATACACAATGAATGCGGTTTCCTAACTTCTAGGCATAAAATAACTCTATACCAGTTGACAAGTTCTGTAAATTCACTTATTATTATTCCCTTTCTGATGTTATAATTGTGAATACAAATATTAAGATTTTCTGGAATTTGAAGGGGAAAATCTTTATTGATGCCTGTAATAAGGAGTATTTTGATAAAAGCGTATAGAGCCAAGCATATTTAGGATGTAATTCCACCCATGGACACACCAGTGTTGGTCAACCAGCAAAAACTTACATTAGTCAGCTCTATGCGGATACTGGATGCCGTCTAGAGGACCTACCAAGAGCGATGGCTGATAAAGGTTGGATGGCAAAAGAATCTTCTGTCGGCATGCTTTGAGAATGATGGTGAGGATTACTTTAGGATTGATTCGAAAATTAATTGTTTCTTTGAAGAATCAGCTCGCATACGAATCGCATAGGTATAGTTAGTGTGTGGCCAGACCATTGTGTAAAATCTGCGTCACCTACAGCTATAAATGTCAAGTATGGCTGGGATTCAGACCTTGGTCCAAAATCACCCAGGAGGCAGCCGAGGAGATCAGTCACTAAGAACAAAGAAATGTCTTTAAGTGCCAAACCACGTGTGCCGAGAATCAGTGAGAGGGAGAGACAGACAGACAGACAGATAGACAGAGAAACAGAGAGATAAGCCTCGGTCCTCGGAAATAATGTAATGTTAAGAAGAATTAGTAAGCTCTGCCCGCTGGGACTATACAAGCTTCAGCGCGGGAGATTCATTTAGTTCTTATTGATGCTTACTTCCAAAGATCGATGCTTCCCGCCATTTCCAAGGCAACCGATGGAAAGGAACTGAACATTTCCCCTCGTGTGTTGATATTGCATCTTTATGTCCTGACTGATTGCTTTAAACATTATTTACTTATATATAAACAGAGCGAGGCTGTTTGCATTATACATAATACTAATAACCTTGGGAAAGGCATGAATACACTTATTCACCATCCAGCTTAGAGTAAATAATCGGACAGACTGTGCTCCTTAATCTTGCTATGACAACCGATCTAAGCGAAGGAAAACTGAATTCAAAAATTGACTTTATGTCGCAGTCTGTTCGTGCAGAGGGGTTAGGTAAATATATTTAAAAAAAACAACGTTACTCCTCTCTCTATATAAATTTTTATAATTTATTTTCTTTTTTTTTTTCTTTTCTGTGTTCTTTTAATATATAGTGGCCGCCTCACGCCATTAGTGACCGATGGTACCCAGCTATGTGACCGACACCTGAAGGTTGATCACAAAAACTCACTTGTAGCGGTGTGAGGTGGTTAGACTTAGAGATTTTTTTTAAATGAGAAGTCAGTTAGTGACTGGAAGAGCGACAAGTCACGAACTAAATTTCAGAACTAAGCGAAACCGCCCGATGCATATTTACCAACCCCACCTCTCACGCAGGATATGACACAAGGTCAATTTTATGCGGTTTTAATAGGTTTGAATTCAGAGTTTTTCTTCTCCTAGACTACTTGCCTCACCAAGGCTGTAGAACCTAGTCTGCCCTACTATTTACCATAGGTGGAGAGAGAATAATTGGATTCATACCTTTCCCAAGGGTATTAGTGCAATGTGAAATGCAATTAGCCTGGTCCAGTATTTGAACTCGTGTCGTCCTGTCCATTTCCTACGACGATAACCATTACACCACGGGGTAAAGTGGGGCTACAATTTATGTAAGAATGAAGTGAACAAAACGCCACTTCTCATTTACCTGTTTATGCAACTGGTCCAAAATGAACTTGAATCGTCAGAAATAAACATGAGAGGGATTTTTTTAACTACTTGTGTAATATAATAGCGGAGGGATTTTTTTTTATATTACATTTTTCGTTTTATATATCTTGCCTTTCGGTTTAGTTAGGCTGAGAACATTTCGGCTAAGTGCATGGGTTAGTTAGGTGCACACATTGAGTGCAGATGTTCACGCGCGCGCTGGGCGGATGTGACAATCAGAGATGTCACAATAAAAACCCCAGATAGGAAATTGCGTTATGCCCGGAAGCGACGAGCTGATGATTTTGGGATTTGAAAAAAGCAGTTAGTTGAGATTCGACGCTAGACGAAGCAAGTCGATTTTTGGGGTCTACGAAATGTTCCGCGCGTTTGTTGAAGAAATTGTGTCTCTCTCTCCTCATGTCGAAAAACCTTAAACTCAAAAAGGTAAATAAAAGTTTCGTACCTGAACCAATTTCGTGTATTTCGGGATTCCATATGCACATTTCACGTATCTTGGTCGTATTTTTGGACCTATAAATGTTACACTTGTCTGGCTTTTCCCTCTTGATATAAACAATTACATCTCGTCACCATTTTTTCCACTCTACTAATATTTACATTTATTCGGTTCGGTTTCTTTGTTTAATGGCATATCAACCTTCGTGGGTTATTTAATGACAAAGCTATCCTTGTGGGACGACAGTAAAGTTAGTGACTTTTAGTCGAGGGCTTCCTTTTCAATAGCTACTACACGGAGGTGTAGAGGAGGGCGCTACTCCATTCCCAAGATTGCTCCACTTTACCCTTACCTTATAGTGCTGAATGCTAAACAAGGCAGCATCAAGTACCATTTTTTAATCTTTGGTATTACTCGACCTTGAATTGAACCTCGGTCTCCAGGACCGTTGGCGCACACTCCACACATTAGGCCAATGGGCCGTTGGGATTTACTTTTTCTCTTCTCGTTTTCATTTTTTCTTGATTTGATCAATTTTCTTTTGTACTCTCTCTCTCTCTCTCTCTCTCTCTCTTTCTCTCTCTATCTCTACTTATTAAATTCTCTTTTCTACTGCCTATCTTTCTTTCTTCTTTATCGTGCTTTATTACTCATTCTCTTTTATCCTTTCTTTTATCCTTTCTTTTATTTTCCCCCCCCTCTCTCTCTCTCTCTCTCTCTCTCTCTCTCTCTCTCTCTCTCGTGCGCGCTTTATCTAATTCCTTTTTCTGTATTCTTTCTTCTTTTTCGTTCTTTATTACTCATTCTCTTCAATCCTTTCTTCTCAGAATACAGTTAACTATTCTCTCTCTCTGTATGTCTGTCTGTCTGTCTGTCTGTCTCTCTCTCTCTCTCTCTCTCTCTCTCTCTCTCTCTCTCTCTCTCTCTCTCTCTCACTCACTCACCTAACCTAGCCTCCTCTTTAACCTGTATTTCAATGTATTATTAACACAATATGCCTTGCCCTTCATCTACGACATTATGATGTCAAAATATAGAATTGAAGCGGTGGTCAATATAGTTTGATTTAGTTTCTTTGTTTATTAATGGCACATTAACTTTCCTGATTTAGTATTAGATTGGAATACTTGATACTCAATAACTGTGTGTAAACTATTTTTGATAAGAATACTTACTTGAAGCTATAATTGTTTACTAAGCATTATTACCATTAATTACTTGAAACTATATCACTGTGTTCAAAAATATTATTATTGAATAGAAAAGGTTACTTGAAACTATATAATACAGTATAAAATATCATTATTAAATACGGATACTTGGAATCATACAATTGTGTGCAAACAAGTGACTATTATTCAATAGAAATAATACCTAGAAACCGTATAATTATTAGCATTAAATAGGGATTCTTGAATTGCCAAATCCATCCTCATAAAAGAACAGTAGAGGTACAATCTAATCCATAGCTGAGGGAGTAAAGAGGCTGCATACCTATCCGAGGGGTATTAGTCCATAAATGAACATAATTGTGTGACTGAAGTTCAAACTCACTTACGACGGTGCCACCCTCAAATACGTTAGTCACTATGCCAAAGGTACTCCACCAGGACAATATGGAATCAATTAGAAAACTGTAAAAAAACGCGTCACTGTTAGCAGCGGTGGTCATAAAAGTCGAAACCATTACAAAGGCGGCTCAGTTGATCAAACGGCCTTGTAATTTGAAATAAAGATTACAAGAAATATAATCAGCTCACTAAACAAAATAATGGAGTTATTTCTCCGCAAAACTATGTTGCAAGGAAATTTGACAAAAGCTGAAACGGCAAAACTTTGGCATCTATCATAAGTATAGTTATTCTTGCCACCAGTTACACACACACACACACACACACACACACACACATATATATATATATATATATATATGTGTGTGTGTGTGTGTGTGTGTGTGTGTGTGTGTGTGTGTGTGTGTGTGTGTGTGTGTGTGTGTGTGTGTGTCGTTGGGCTGCAGTCTTTCATTTAAGCATGTTCGATTAAATAATAAAGACACGTTTTGTCGAGATAATCTTATTAAGATCCTTCCAAGTTTACTGATAAGTGTTATGGTTTCAGGTTGGAATTGGTGGTTGAATTTACCAAAATTGTCCCGAGTGCTTTCATAGGGCATCATCAGGAGTTGCTTGCATGTATAAAGAGTATTTTTAAAGAGATTTGAAAGAGTTTTTTTTAGGGTTTTTTATTACATAACAAAATTACACAAACGCTGAGTTGAATAAAACTGAGATGCTGATGAATTTAAAAAAACAGAACGCTATCAACGGAAATAGAATATTATCAAGAAATATAGAATATAAAGTTTTGATATATTTGTTTAATAAATCCTAGTGAATAGAAAGAAAGTGAATAAATATTTTGACGTACACACACGCACACACACATATATATATATATATACATATATATAATATATATATGTGTGTGTGTGTGTGTGTGTGTGTGTGTGTGTGTGCGTCAAAATATTTATTCACTTTCTTTCTATTCCCTAGGATTTATTAAACAAATATATCACAACTTTTATTCCCTCAAACGATTATATATATAGCGACCAGGTTTTATCATACAAATATATCAAGTTTCATTTATTAATGATTGCATATATTACAGTCAGGCTTAATAACCGAAATGCATCAACATTTTCATTTACTTTAATGATATATAACATGACAACCCTGTTGGCAGGGCTTAAATACTCAGACTGATCCCCCACAGAGGAGTAAGACTCCTACTAAAAGGGGTATCTTCAGTATGAAACCAAACTGCATCTGATGGCAAGGCTTTATTTCTGAAGATCTAGGAAGACTGAAATTGTCCTTCATTGCTATTACTCCCAGACCCACTCTGACCCGGAGTGGGTCGAATAGATCTATTTTAAGATTGTTATTATTATTATTATCATTATTCAAGAGGAACGTACAATGAATGCAATTCCTATACTTCTGGGTATGAAATAACTCCAGATGATTTGACATGCCGTTAAAATCAATCTGGGAATAATGGCAATGAAGTTGTACTCCACCCTTCCGGAGCAGTTTAATATTATCATCAGGACACCCTTGTGGAGGAATCTTATTCCTGTCTACAGTGAATATAGTGCCGACTGGTTGGCCCCGTTAAAAAGTTATTGACCAAAGGGTTAATCGTCTAATTAGAAAACTTTCCTTTATAAAAGAAAAAAGAAAAAAATTGTTTTGCTGGAACGTTAACAGCAATGGTAACCGTAGTAATATTCTCTTTAGGTGAAGCATCTTGAATCTGACGTGCTTTTAAATGATGGAAAATAAGTGGTGTTAAGAACTGAAGAGAAGATGCCGAAGTAATAGAACAATAACAATAATGTGTTTGGTTCAGCACGCAGACATCGACCATCATACATCACTTTGTATTATACGTAGAGATGCTTGAAGCAAGGCCAAGCACTTTTATACCAATCAATTGACCACCCAAGATATCGAAGAAACAGTTAACACATGAATTATTCATATATTTCCCAGCGTTCTTAAGGAACGCCAAGTGGTTGCCGGGTTAATGGAGAAACGGGATAGCATGATTATATGATTGGTGAGAAGAAAAGCTTTATGGCTAAGGGTGACGTAGAGGACAAAAAAAGGTCTAGCCAAGTTGGTGTGTTTGTCTACAGAGACAATCTATCGCGCATAAAGTTGGTATCAGATAGTAGATGGTAAGTGTAAATGGTGAGTACTTTCGACTGGCCAAAAAAAGGAGAAAAAAAAAAAAGGAGGGAGAAGAAAACAGAAACATTGGCCTCTGATTTCATCGTCTCTTTTATGGGGCCAAAGATTACTTGTTAACCCGACCAACTCGCCATATGTCACTGACTGGCCAGATAAACTATTATTTGATGTCACCAGTAAACAAATTGTTTCTCTTTGAGGAAACAACGAACACTGTTATGTGAACTGATGTCAATCATTATAACAATAATGATCAATAGTTTTTTGATTGAATCGATGATTCAGTTGATTGATTGAATGATTGATTTTAGAATGATCTGGAATGGGGAAGTTATGTTGTTTGTTTGTTTGTTTGTTTGTTATTGTTTTTTTTTGTTTTTGTTTTTGTTTTTTGCGGGGGTGCTTTTTTCTCACACTTTTGAATATGTTTTTTGGTCTGAAAGTAAGTGCACTATCATCTTTAGCATTTAAAAAAAGAAGTTTTCTTCTAAACCAAATATAGGGGAAGGTGGCGACCATAGTCGAGGGCTACCCGAAAGCTCCCTTTTCAATAGCTACAACACCGAGGTGTAGGGGAGGGCGCTACTCTTTTCCCTGGATTGCTCCACTTTACCCTTGATACGTAACTTATATTGCTGAGTGTTAAGCAAGGAGGTATCAAGTACCAAGTCTTTGGTATGACGCGACCTGTGATTGAATCCAGGTCTCCCGGTTCATTGGCGAACACTCTACCCATTAGACAGATACGAGGATTTTATTATTTTTACTGGGTCATCATATAATCAAAATGGATATCATTAGGTATCATTTATTACCAAAATCTACAGCATTAAAACTCAGTAACCAAAAATATAAATATACAGCAGTTCTAAAATACATACAACCCTAATATATTTGAAAATTGCAGAAACACACAATCATAATACAGACCTGTAAATATAATGCCCGTGGTGTAATGGTTATCGTCGTAGGAAGTGGATACGGCGACACGAGTTCAAATCCTGAAAGAGACTGATGGCATTTCACATAGCACTAATACCCTTGGGAAAGGTATGAATCCAATAATTCTCCCTCCAGCTATGGGTAAAATAGTAGGGCAGACTAGGTTCTTCAGCCTTGGTGTAGCAACTAGTCTAGGAGAAGGAAAACTCTGAATTGAAACCTGTTAAACTCCGCTTAAAAATTGACCTTGTATCATATCCTGCCCGAGCGGAGGGGTTGGTAAATATGGTAAATATAATGATATATTGTGATATAATAACAGCTCCATCCTATATTGTGTGCTCTAAAAATACACAGATAAAACAGGAAAAAGAGAAGGATATATGAATATTCTTATCTCTCCAGCTATCTCTCAGAATAGCCCCTAACAATTTTTATACAGGGTGGAACGATAAAATTGTCGTCCTAAAGAAAACAACGCTACAGCTTTATTTTAAAACTTTTATGGAAAAAATCAATTCAGCTAACTTGATTATGTAGTAGAATTGATATCTATTCAATGTAGCCGCCTTCAGCCTCAATCACCACCTCGATACAGATCCGGAACAGGGAGCAGGCCTTTTCCACAAGCGCGAGCGGGAGCTCGGTGAATACTCGACGGATAGCGGTGATCAGGCTTGCTTTGGTGTTGTGGAAGGTCATGTTGGTGATGTTCTCGACGTATGACCAAACGAAGTAGTCCAGCGGGTTCAGGTAGGAGGGAGAGGAGGGCCAGTGAGAGAAGGGCACAAAGTCGTAGCACTCATTCTGAAGCCAAGCCTGGGTCTCTTTGGACTTATGGGCCGGCGCCGAGTCCTGCTGCCACACCCAGAGTCTGCCACCGGCCACCTGATTACACCAGGGTATCACCACACTCTTCAGCACACCCAGGTACACTTTGGTGTTGACTTTCAAGCCGAGGCGGCATGATGTGGTCCTCACTTGAAACCACACCAAAGACCATAACCGTAGCCGGAAACTTTGTTTTCATCACCCTGGGCATGTCCCTGTTATTCGTGGCAATCCAGATTTGCATTTTGAGGGTGCTGGCAATGGTCCTGTTGTCATAACTTGGATCGGTAGAGAGCATGTGTTGTGCAGCGGCACGTCTCCGATCTCGCTCGTTGAACATTGAGTCACTTTCAGACATGATAGAAGGCTCCTATCGCTCTTGGGATTTGTACACAACTGGCCAACTAGTAGATGGTCTGCAATAAAAAAAAAATTAAAAAAAAAAAAAAAAGAAAACCGGTTTTCATTAAACGGAAATGGAATCATGTCGTCTTTTCTCGGGCGACAATTTTATCGTTCCACCCAGTAAAAAGTTTTTCGAAACCAAAGATACTAGGATTTTACTATTTCTTTTGACTAATAATTATAATTATGATAATAACAATGGAACATGAAAGTGCTGGAGATACCAATTGTTATTGGTGCGTTCGGTACAGTCACCAAAACATTGATAAACGGATTTGAAAATAAGATCCTGCGCAGTGGCATTTTTGGAGATTTTCTTTTACTAATTAAGCATACTTTTTGTTCATGTTATCTCATTTTCCCTGGTTCTTATTGACTCCCAGGAAACTCTACATTTGGCTCTTGATTTGGTTGGTATACACTCGGCTGCTTCTTCTATATGGACAGTAACAAAATTTTCATATTCATCATTTAGCGTTATGTCTTTCAGATGTCTCCTGAACAGTATCAAACTTTTTTCTCGCGGTTACCATATTTTGTTTGCTTATAGGCAAGTGAGGACCAGACATATCGTGCCGCTCTACCATTTGTTTCTTATTTCTGCGTACATCCAGACGAATCTTTACTGAGACGATTCTGTGATCAGAAGATACACCTTCAAAGAAGGAATAAGCTTCACAGTTCAAAGTGCTGTTGATCCACTTCCACATAATCTAGTTGTGCTTTCAGTTATTTGAGTCGCTATAAATCCCTTTTTTTTTCTTCTTTTTTTTTTTTTTTTTTTTTTTTTTGAATGTGCTTCGGTAAAAACTACTTGATCATATTTACCAACCCCTCCGCTCGGGCAGGATATGATACAAGGTCAATTTTTAAGCGGAGTTTAACAGGTTTCAATTCAGGTTTCAATTCAGAGTTTTCCTTCTCCTAGACTAGTTGCCTCACCAAGGCTGAAGAACCTAGTCTGCCCTACTATTTACCCATAGCTGGAGGGAGAATAATTGGATTCATGCCTTTCCCTAGGGTATTAGTGCTATGTGAAAAAGCAATCAGTCTCGTTCAGGATTTGAACTCGTGTCGCCGTGTCCACTTCCAACGATGATAACCATTACACCATGGACACCTAAAAACTACTAGATACTCACTATTTATGTTTAGCGAGTTTGCGAGCAGAATTTATTGTTTCCGTATTTGCTTATTTGAGCATTCGTTGTGTTTGGTAATAAACCGAGGATAAATAAGTAAAGTTGGCGACCATAGTCGAGGGCTACCCGAAAGCTCCCTTTTCCATAGCTACTACACGGAGGTATAGGGGAGGGCACTACTCCTTTCCCAGGATTGCTCCACTTTACCCTTAATACGTTCCTTATATTGCTAAGTGTTAAGCAAGGAGGTATCCAGTACCAT
Source organism: Sepioteuthis lessoniana (assembly GCA_963585895.1). NCBI lineage: Eukaryota > Metazoa > Mollusca > Cephalopoda > Myopsida > Loliginidae > Sepioteuthis > Sepioteuthis lessoniana. The sequence continues at coordinate 229,135 of CAUZXS010006472.1, forward strand.
TTTTAAAGTCTTTGGTATGACGTGACCTACGACTGAACCCCGGTCTCCCAGATTATTGGCAAACACTCTACCCTCTTGGCCAATTTTATTATTTCTGTTAGAACATTATACTATCAAAACGGGTATTATTAGGTATTATCCATTAACTTTACATTGAAATTCTGTAACAAATACATCAAGTTTGGTGTACTTAGTAAGTGAAATGAAATAAACTTTTTTCGAAGAGGTGTACTTATTTTTGGACTGCAGCATATTTATGTTTTTTTACAATAATTCAATGCTGTTAAGATTGACAGCATAATATATGTATGTATGTATGTATGTATGTATGACTCTATACCCTACTACTATACACATGAGGATTATTCAAAAGGTTCTAAATCTCATCAAGAAAGAAGACACTAGCTGAACATTTATGTTGGGCTAACTCACTACCACTTCTTATAAAACTTGAAGAATCTGAATTAGTTTTCGCGGTTAGTAGTAGTGTGTTCTCACAACAAAAATGTTCAGCTTTGGTCTTCTTTCTTAGTAAGGTTTAGAAAATTTTCAACGACTTTCGTAATATGTTGTTAAACAAATGAACCAGGCCAAACCTAAAATATCTCATCATATTCAGAGTTTGGTAATAAATAATATGTATGTTCACTTGAGCTTTTTATTTCGCAGTGAATAAACAAAAAACAGATATAGTATTTTCTTCTGAATGAGTTGGAAAAAAAATTATGCCATTAAATTCAATAATTTAATTTAGTTTGCTTAATGAATATTTTATGAAGCCAGAATGTTCTGCTATTGAATAAAAAGTGTTTTGCGTATTATCTTTTATTAATTTATTTAGAGCTAAATAAAAAAATATTCTATTAATTTCAATAATTTAATCTAGTTTCTTTATATGAAACCAGAATGCTCAGCAATTAAAAATCTTTTGCGTCTAATCTGTTATTAGTTTATTTACAGCTAAATAAAAAAATTATTCCATTACTTTAAATCATTTAATCTAGTTTGCTTACGGTGTACATCCTCTAAGCATGGTGATTCCATAACTTTTCAGGGTAGTACATTCTATGTTCTGAAGAGGGTTGAATATAGATTGAAACGGTTTACATATTCACCTCCAAACGTGTTCCTTTTAAGCAATCACTTAAGATCAAACCAGATTTATTGGTACTTAATAATATAATAACCATGTTTACATCTCATCTCATTAGAATTTTCTCCAGAACGCAAGTTTTCCCTGGGGTCTGTAAAACATAAGAAGTAATGGGTCTTACTCTGCCATGCTTGGTTAGAAATTTGAATTATGTTATCCTTTTCTTAAGTTGGTTGTTGCAGCAAGGTTAAAGAGCCTAATCTATCATACTATTTTGTCAATAGCTAAAGGAAACAGGC
>CAUZXS010006473.1:2500-5000 GCA_963585895.1 Sepioteuthis lessoniana
CCTGGTCATGATCTAGCAGCAAATCAAGTTGTTATTGTCATTTTGATCCAACTCACACAATTCTTTTTTTTTTTTGTAATGGGTTTCAAAGATTCACAGAATACAGACGATTATTCTGTAAATAAATAAATTTTACAAGGTTTTTCTTTGACACAATTAGATAACAAGAACATGAATAAATTAACAAGATTTTTTTTTTCTTATAACTATTAGGTTTTCAGATAAATGCTGAATTAATTAAATCTATTGCTTTAATTAAAAGAAAAATTTTATAAAAATTCATTTTATATTGTTGGTTGGAATATATGGGCAGGCACAGTAAAAGCAACATTAACAGCAAAGTCATATTACACACAAAGACTGAATATTAATTGTTTTATCACTATATTCAGGACCAAAAAGCAAATTATATTTAATGTCCAAACTAACTAATGTGTAACAAACACATGTTTTATGCTGCTACAGAGAAATAGCTACAAGAATGTGTGTTTGTTTATAATTTTATTTCTCTAATGCAAACTTATTTTTTCACAAGCTTGTTGCATCTTTGTGTGAACATGTCGGTGTGTTTGCTCTAAACACAACATAAACGTTTTGTTTCAAAGCAAAAATAAACTGCATTAACTTTTATTTTTAGTTGATACAAAACAGATAAAAAGTTGAACAAATGTTAAATTTAACTACTACAAATTCTGAAAAAATCAGTTTGTATTGTATATTGAAAAATTGGTTTGTATTATATACTGAAAAAATCAGTTTGTATTGTATATTGAAAAATTGGTTTGTATTATATACTGAAAAATCTGTTTGTATTGTATATTGAAAAATCTGTTAGTATTATATACTGAAAAATCTGTTTATATTATTGTTGTGGCCCCGGAAAGGGTCACTAATGAAAACGCAAACACGGATATTAGATAACAGATTATATTACACAAGAAAGATAGAGTTACATAGAAAAGGTAAGTCTCGTACTGTTTGGATAACACCGATATTGATTTGCCCCCTGGCAGTGAAATCTTTCAGTACTAATAATGGTGAGAAGAGTCCATTATGGTGAGATGGGTAAGGCTCCCACAACAATTATATACTGAAAAATCAGTTTGTATTGTATATTCAAAAATCAGTTTGTATTATGTATTGAAATATATAAGTAGGCACAGCAGCAGCATAAATGACAGAAAAATTAAAAGGGTCTAACAATATATGGTTTATACAGGCTTATCACCTCCAGGCCACTAATATTAAACAAACCAAGAAGAAATATACACAGAGCTTTAATAGAGCTCCAAAGTAGGACTCACTCCCAACAAGCAAGGATACCAAGCTAACTTAAAGTTGATTGGTTGTCACATGTATATGCAATATAAAGTTCATGATATTCAAATCTAACACACAAGATACATTTTTTTTATCAGTTAGAATATTCGAAATAGTGTCTTCAACTCATATTTCACATCTTTTCATAAGATATCTTATATCATAACAGAAAGTATATGCAATATAAAGTACATGATATTCAAATCTAACTCACAAGATACTTTTTTTTTATCAGTTAGAATATTCGAAATAGTGTCTTCAACTCATATTTCACATCTTTTCATAAGATATCTTATATTATAACAGAAAGTATCTTTATGTAATCCATGGGGATAGATTATTCTAATTTCATTAACAATAAATGGGTACAAGTGTTAAAGCTACAGAAAATATTCTTTGTTATTTTTACCTATAGTCAGGATTGAACCCATTAATGAACTTCTTAGTTAAATCATCTGGAGGTTGCAACACTACATTGCAGAAGTTCAGGGTAAGGCTTCAGGGGTGTAAAGGCAAACATTTGTGTAATATAATCTTTAAGAAAGACTGACGACAATGACAAAAGAAAATGGTAAATATTGTTCATTCTTATTATTCTCTATTTGGGACCTTTTGTTTTAAAACAATCGAGCACCTTTATGTAATCAAAGTTCTCATAATGTTTACACACACACACACACATATATATATATATATATATATATATATATATATATATATATATTAGTATTAGGTAAAAATTCCAAAAGAAATAAATAGTGAAAAGACTGAACCATTTTTTATTATTGCTACAAATTTTTATGAAACTTCAATGGCTTAAACACACATAGGAAGTGATTATTTTCCTTGATTATTGTTGTCAAAGTTCCATTAGTTGTAATAAAAAGTCTTAATTTTCTTTTTTTTTTTTTTTTTTTTTTTTTTTTTACAAAGAGAGTTCTCAGAAATACAAAAAGAAAAAAGGAAATTGCTTAGAATTTTCTTTTCCTCGATTTGATATTCTAATTTGTGGTAAATGGTTAATAGCTGATAAGCTGTTGTCTGAGTTTGAAAAAGGTCAAATTGTAGCATACAATGATTTGGAGCTGCCACTTAGAGATATTGCAAAGAAATTGAATAGCGATCATCCATCAGTTGATGTCTTATTAAAGAATCATAAGAAAACTGGAAATTATCATCA
>CAUZXS010006473.1:10000-19806 GCA_963585895.1 Sepioteuthis lessoniana
TGTAATTTTATTATAAAACTGAACAACATTTGCCAGTAAATAGTCTTAATACAAAAAATTGTATCGAAAGAATAACATCAAGTATTCCTATCTAAAACAAATAATTTTCAAAGAAATCTCCTCAACAAAGTCTGAGAGAGGACCCGATTTATAATAAGTCCTCTCTGACTTTAAAAAATTGACCTTGTGTTTGCATTCTATTTGCAGTGGAGGGGTTGGGTAACTGACACTGGATTTCTAAGAATCTTGTCAGACTGATTTGTCGTAAGTGGAATAAAGTAAAGTTGGTGACCATAGTTGAGGGTGACCCGAAGGCTCCCTTTTCGATAGCTTACTACACCCAGGTGTAGGAGAGGGCGCTACTTCTTTCCCCGGATTGCTCCACTTTACCCTTGATCCGTACCTTATAATGCTGAGTGTTAAGCAAGGAGGCATCAAGTACCATTTTTTGAGTCTTTGGTATGACTCGACCTGGGATTGAACCCAGATCTCCCGGGCCATTGGCGAACACTCTAACTGCTAGGCCAATGTCTGATAAGTGGAATAATAACTGACATTATTTCTGATTACTTTGTAAGAATAACATTTCAAAATAATAATAATAATATTAATTTCAACTTTTATTAAATAATTGAATATTAAATGTATAAATAATTAATATATATCAAATGTATATATATTAAATATATATATTAAATATTAGGAATATTAAATGTATAAATAAGTTTTAAAATATATTAAATATATATATATTAAATATCAAATATATTAGATATATAAATAATTAAATATAAAACTTTTATTTAAAAAAAAAAATAATAATAATAAATCATATTTCAGCATTATTCACCAGTTCATGTTCTCTGGGAAGAAAAAAAATTTTCTCGTAAATTTTTTTTGTGATTTCAACTAATTCAAATTCAATGCAATTTTTTTCTTATCTTTCAAAAAAAAAAAAAAAAATAAATAAAAATTTACACTTTATGACAAGAGGGATTGGTTGTTTGGGTTTTATGGCATATCAACCTTGTAGGTTATTTAATGCCAAATCCATTTCTATACAAATAAACTGTTCTATTTCAAACAATTCAGCTTAGCATAAGTACACAGTTTAATTGTCAAAATCATTTCTTTTTCAAGCTATTCAGTTTAGTCAAACAATTCTAATTCAAACAATTCAGTTTAGTATAAGTATAGTTTTTGTCCACACACAGTTAATGTCAAAACAGTTCTCTTTCGAATAATTTGATTTAGCTTAGAGCAGTTTTAATGTCAAAAACAGTTCTACTTCAGACAATTCAGTTTAGCATAAGTACGCAGTTTAAATATCAAAACAGCGGTATTTCAAGTAATTTAGTTTAGCATAAGTATGCAGATTAGTTCTATTTAACCCATAGATAGGACCCTATCAAGTGCTACCACTCCAGGCCGCAGTGGACCTGAGAGTGATGGCAATGAAGGGATGCTCTGCATTTTCCAAAGCTCCAGCATCACTGGAACCTCACTATCAGATTCTTTAGTGTCATATACAGGACACTTGTTGGGAGGGTCTTACCCTGCTGTAGAGGTGCAGTTGGTGTATTCCTGCCCATTCCTCTTGCCCAGCCAACTGGGCAAGAGGAATGGGGTCACTTTCACATTTTAATTTGATGTAGAATGATCACCCATTTCCAGAACACACAAAAATTTTTTTTTTTAAACTTTATAAAGTGGGGTTTACTTTTACAAAAGACAACCCTCGTCCCCCAGAAATAAAAAAATGATTAAACTTTATAAGGGTAGGGATATCTGCTTTTTCCAACAATAACTGTTGCAGAAAGGGGGGATCATTCTATGTTGACTTTAATGTGAACGTGACCCTCTCCTCCTACTCATAAAATGTAAAATAATTGTTTTTTTTGAAAAGTAAAAAAATTGAAGGGAGTTTTTTGAAGATCTAATTTGTTCAAATCATTAAAAATAAATAAATAAATAAATTACTATAGAATTGTTTTCCTGATGAACTTCAATGGGTGTACCTATAAAATTTACAAATGTATCTCTAGAATCATAAGATTTTTTAATCAAGAAGGTGCTGAAAAATTTACAGCTCCACCCACAACCTAATATCTGAGTATTATTTCAGAAGTTTTTTTATATTGTCAGATACTAATTTTCAGGTTCCTCACTCTTATCTTTGACAAACTGATTTAAATGGTATGTTAAACTGTCTGGGGCTATTTGATGCTGAGAGATTAGGGAATTGCTTATATTGTATATTTCAATTTACATTTTTCTGTAGTTTCTTGTACATGGTCATATCTTATCAAGTATTCCTATCTAATACAAATAATTTGCAAACAAATCTATTTGACCAGAGATGGGGCCTTAACAGGTACTACCACTCAAGGTAAAAGTGGATCTGGGAGTAATAACAATTAAGGGGTACCCCATACTCCCCAGAATTTTTGAAGTGGAGGCATTTACCATGTTACAGGGGATACAGTCAACATATTGTAAGCCTGGCTGACAGGACAGAGAGTGGATCTGGGAGTAATGGCAATGAAGGGGTACTCCACACTCCCTAGAGCTTTTGAGGAGATGGTTTTACTATTCTACAGAGAATACAGTCAACATATTGTAAGCCTGGCTGACAGGACAGAGAGTGGATCTGGGAGTAATGGCAATGAAGGGGTACTCCACACTCCCTAGAGCTTTTGAGGAGATGGTTTTACTATTCTACAGAGAATACAATCAACATATTGTAAGCCTGGCTGACAGGGCAGAGAGTGGATCTGGGAGTAATGGCAATGAAGGGGTACTCCACACTCCCTAGAGCTTTTGAGGAGATGGTTTTACTATTCTACAGAGAATACAGTCAACATATTGTAAGCCTGGCTGACAGGACAGAGAGTGGATCTGGGAGTAATGGCAATGAAGGGGTACTCCACACTCCCTAGAGCTTTTGAGGAGATGGTTTTACTATTCTACAGAGAATACAGTCAACATATTGTAAGCCTGGCTGACAGGGCAGAGAGTGGACCTGGGAGTAATGGCAATGAAGGGGTACTCCACATTTCCCTAACCTCTAGAACTGAAGCATCACTACCAAGTGCAGTTTAATATCATACCCATGACGCTGTGATTGTTTGGTTTGGTTTCTTTGTCTAATCGCATATCAATCTTTGAGGGTTATTTAACAGTAGTGGTACTATTTTCTATTATAAAGGTATTATAATGTAGGGGATCATTTTAGTACTTCATTATAATAGAAAACTGATCCCCCACTTCATACCCAATTCACTTTAAGTTGTTGGTGACCTTAGTTGAGGGTGACCCAAAGGCTCCCTTTTCGATAGCGACTACACCAAGTTGTAGGGGAAGGCACTACTCCTTTCCCAGGATTGACACACTTTACCCTTGATCCTTACCTTCTAATGCCAAGTGTTAAGCAAGGAGGCATCAAGTACCATTTTTCCAGTCTTTGGTATGACTCAAACTGGGATTGAACCCAGGTCTCCTGGGCCATGGGCAAACTAACCATCAAACCCACTTAAAGAATAAAATATTACTTACTTGATTTCTTCTTTTAATGGCATATCAACCTTTGTAGGTTATTTAATGCAAAAACTGTCCTAGCAGAAGAACAGTAGTGGTATCATTTAATCCATAGCAGTCGGTGGTGGAATAAGGGGGTTCATACCTTTCCAAAGGGCATGAGTTCAAAAGTGAACATAATAGCACAACTGGGGGAGGTGCCCGTGGTGTAATGGTTATCCTCACAGGAAATGGACACGGCGACACGAGTTCAAATCCCGGACGAGACTGATTGCATTTCACATAGCACTAATACCCTTGGGAAAGGTATGAATTCAATTATTCTCCCTCCAGCTATGTAGTATGACAGACTAGGTTCTTCAGCCTTGGTGAGGTAACTAGTCTAGGAGAAGGAAAACTCCGAATTCAAACCTGTTAAACTCCACTTAAAAAAAAATTGACCTTGTGTCATATCCTGCCCGAGCGGAGGGGTTGGGTAAATATGATAATAGCACAACTGGGGTTTGAACTTGCTAATTACCAATCATTGAAAATTACCCTAATCAAAATGGTGAATGTATATATTACATTTCTATAGAATCTTTTTTTTTTATACACTAAAACAGAACAAGCAATTTTCTACAAACACTAAATCTTGGCTTAGTGTGGCACAGGGACAAAATAGTAGAGTACCCAATGAGGATTGATAGCAGTACAGTAAGAAATAGGCTTTGAGGCACATCATTAAAAGACTAATGATCTTCAACTGACAAAGAAATATGAGAATTTGCCAAAAAAAAAGCTTCATTTTAAAATAGAATTGAAAACAGTTTACTAATAAAGGGAGGCAATTCAATGAAAACAAAAATAACAGAATAAAGCTATTAGAGGATAGCAAGCATATCCACACACAGTTATACATACATACATACATACATACATACATACACACTGTGGTGTAATGGTTATCGTCGTAGGAAGTGGACACGGCGACAAGAGTTCAAATCCTGGACGAGACTAATTGCATTTCACATAGCACTAATACCCTTGGGAAAGGTATGAATCTAAATATTCTCCCTCCAGCTATGGGTAAATAGTAGGGCAGACTAGGTTCTTCAGCCTTGGTGAGGCAACTAGTCTAGGAGAAGGAAAACTCTGAATTTAAACTTGTTAAACTCTGCTTAAAAATTGACCTTGTGTCATATCCTGCCCGAGCGGAGGGGCTGGGTAAATATGATACATACATACATACATACATACATACACACACACACACACACACACACACACACACGGTGTTTGGAAAACATAATTTGAAATGTAGAGTATTACAGAAAAATTGATATCATTTTGTAAACTAATAATTTCATTAATTCTCGTTCAGATGATCTCAAATTTTAATATCATGAAGAGAAACAAAATTTTGTTAAATGTTGAAACATCTTTGTCAGTGAAAGGGATTTTTAAACCTGAAAAGAAAAAATATAGAATTGCGAGTCGTTTCTACACAAGCTGTTAAAATTAGAGATCATTCGTTTGAGAACTGGTCAAGTAATTAGATCATGAAATGATTATCAATTTTTATGAAACACTATATATACATATATATATATATACACACACACACAAACACACACACTAGGAGTGTTGAAAATTCTCAAACCAAACAAGAAAAGAATAACCTAGAACTATAAAACCTATATGAAGTTTCTTTGAGAATAAAAAAAAAAGTAAAAACAGTAACAATCAAAATACAAAAAAATTCACATCCTTTGGTGAGGCAAAGAACTTTTCAGCATTTGTCTTGCATAATGAACACTAATTTTTTTTGTTTCTTTGTTCCTCTGTCTGTAACTTCTAAGAATACAGAGGATGCTTGGTTTGGTTTTACGACATATCAACCCTTGTAGGTTATTTAATGCCAAATTCTGTTTTTACACATATATATTAAATATATATTACTTGTAAAGTCATTTTGTAGATCCATTTTTAAACTAAGCAGAGGTCATTCTTTTGTATACAGTAAAATGGTTTCAAGTATTTCTATCTAGCATGAATATTTCTATTTACAATTAAACATTTGTTTGTACACAGTTAAATGGTTTCAAGTATTGCTATATAACAGTCACTATGGAACATCAGTCATTTGTTTGCACACAGTTAAATGGATATACATATTTCTCTTTCATTTGAACAGTTAAATAGTTCCAAATATTATGTATAACTAACATCTTAATTGAACACATGGTTAAACGATCAAACAGTTTTATTTCAAAAGATTCAATTTAGCATGTCACTTGTTTGCACTTAGTTTAAATGTCAAACAGTTTTATTTGATCCATAGATAGGAAGCTATCAGGTGCTACCACTCTGGGCCAGAGTGGACCTAGGAGCGATGTCAATGAAGGGGTGCTCTGCATTCCCCAAAGCTCCACGACTGGAGCCTCACCATCAGATTGTTTATTGTCATACCCAGGACACTCATTGGGGGAGTTTTACCCCCTCTACAGAGATACAGTTGGTGTATACTACAGCCTTAGCTGACTGGGCTGAACACAGGAGTATCTGCACACTCTATATTGAATCAAGGTGTAGTATCAGTATCCAGGGAAATAAAATTTATTACAAAATAATTTAATTCAAAAAAATTTAAATAATTCTTCATGTATTTACCATATTTGATACATCCCAATTTCAGCAGGGCAGATCAAGCAAAAAAACAAAGTAAATGTGATGAAATGAATATAATGAATATTATCAATGATAACATCGTTAATCTGCATAATAGCCTTTTAAATAATGACAATAGGTATATGAAAGTTACTCTAAAGTCTAAGCTAATAGGAGTTACCAGGTTGGTAATTTCTGCTGACTATCACCAATTTTAAACCTACACATGGCATATAAGACGCAGGGGAATTTCAAAAGATATTTTCAGTAAAAAAGAGTAAGCCTTATATATCGTCAAATACAGTAAGTCTTTTTATTTTAAAGTATGAATTGATTTTAATGACGTCAACCAATCTAGGATTATTTTTTGCATAGAAGTTAAGAAATTGCATTCCCATTTACATTTTTTTGCCTAGTTTAAGTAGGTTTTTTGCACACAGACCAACTGAATACAAATCATGTTCAAACAGATCTATTTGACCTATAGATGAGGACCTAAGAGGTACTACCATTCCAGAACACAGTGGACATGGGAGTAATGGCAATGATGGGGTACCTCATGCTCACCAGATCTCCAAAACTGGAGCCTTATCATCAGATACAATTTAATATCATACCCAAAATTTCTATTTTTTTAGTGAGTGGGGTCTTGCCCTTTTGTAGGGGATACAGTCAGCATAATCTATGCCCTGCCAGAAAGATTAAATGTTGCTATATCCATCAAAATAACTGTTTTCATTTCTATGTTTTTTTCTTAACAGTTTTTATTTATGTGTTGTTTTTTTTCCAATAATTATGATCCATACTTTTTATAGAATAATGTTCATCAAGGCTATAGAAAGTACTGGTCATAAGTATTTGAACAAACAGAAAAATTCTTTGAGGATCATTGCCCCATAGAAAGTGTTGCTTATAAGTAGTTGAACATGTATAAAATTCATTTTATTCGTATAAGAAAATCAACTTGAGAGATTTTGGTTTGGTTTCTTTGTTTAATGGCAGATCAACTTTCATAGGGTATTAAATGCTAAAACTATCCTTGTAGAAGTACAGTAAGTTAGTTGTAAGTTGGCAGAAAGTAGTCAAGAACAACCAGAAGGCTCCCTTTTCAATAGCTACTATACTGAGGTATTTGAGGACTGCTACACTTACCCTTGATATATACTTTATAAGGCTGAATGTTAAGGCATCAAGTACCATTTTTTGAGTCTTTGGTATGATTCTACCAGGGATTGAACCTTGAACACTTTAACCATTATGCCAATGAGTGGTACTATTTAACCCATAGCTGGCGAGGTGGGGATAAGTGGGTTCAATACCTTTCCTAAATGTATTAGTCCAAAAATTAACATAATAGCGTGACTGGAGTTAAACTGATTTACTTCGAAGCTACGATCCAGCACTTTAGCTCTTACACCATGGGGCTCCCAACTTGAGAGAAGGAAATCCTATGTATAATGAAGGTATTCCAAAAAAGGCGGATTATTTTAGCTCTTGATTAAAATAGAAAACTGTTGCCCCACTTTATTCCAGATGAAATGTATAGTAACTAAAGTTGGTAACTTTAGTTAAGGGCAACCCAAAGCCTTTTTTTCAGTAGCTACTATGCCGAGGTTTAGGAGAGGGTGCTACTCCATTCCATAGATTGCTCCACTTTACTCTTGATCTATACCTTTTAATGCTGAGTTTTAAGCAAGGAGGCATCAAGTACCATTATTTGTGTCTTTGGTATGACAAACAGGGATTGAACACTGGTCTCCCGGACCATTGGCAAACACTTTACCTACTAGGCCAATGGCTCGGTGAAACTCACTTGGGAGAAGAAAATCTTAGGTACTATCATAAATTTGTAGGGTGCATCAGGCAGTGTAATGGTTAACAAGCTTGACAAGCAAACCTGCAAGAGTGAGTTCGAGGCTCATTGGGTGCCCCATTCATACAGCCTTGTGCTACATCTAAGCAAAAAGCTTAGTAAATTACTATGGGTGCTTCTGTTGGTGTAATGGTTAACAAGCTAAACAAGCAAACCTACACGAGTGAGTTTGAGTTTCATTGGGTGCTCCATTCATATGGCCTTGTGCCACATCTAAGCAAAAAGCTTAGTAAATCATTACTATCATAAATTTATAATAGATATAAGTATTTTAAAAGGATATTTTTTGTGTCTTTTCATTTAGAATTGTTGGGTGCAGCTTTTTAAACAATGACAACACTGCATTTTGACATTTCCAGATGTTTCCTCTAAGTCGACAAGATTCTTATCACCTCTGCAGTTTGCAATTTAATTAGCCATTGGCCATAGTTTCTGACCCAATTGCTAGTCAATTTGTAACCTTGGACTATTGGGAGGAAAAAAAAAAAAGTTTTAAACCTTACAAAAAAAATCTACTTATATAAGGAAATCCACTTGGTAGAAGAAAATCTTATGTATTTTAATGGTATTCTGGAATGAGAGATTATTTTAGTACTTGATTATAATAGATAACTGGTCCCCCACTTTATACCAGATGACATATATAGTACAATGATATTTGTATAAAGAAACTCAATTGGTAGCAGAAAATCTGAGGTACTAGGAAGTTATTTTGAAGCTAGGGAATATTTTAGTCAATATGTGGCCTTGGGCTATTGAAAAAATATTTTTTTTTTTTTTTTTTTTTTTTTTTAAAAAATCAAAAATAATGAGAAGAAACCCACAAAAATCAGTGACATCATTTATGAAATTTTTACCAAGTTCAAAATTTCTTTTTAAGAAGCTATTCTCAAGGCACTATTTATCAAAATATGCCACATATCAAACACATTTTAAAAAAAAATATTCTTGCAAAATTATAGTTATAGATTAATTTTTAAGAAGAACACATGAAAATTATCATAGGCTCATCTCGCATTGATTTGCTGACCATGTTATTGATAAAGTCATGACTAAGATGTTAGTGATCAGATATCAATACTCAGACTTGTTGCCCCTTAAGTTAATTTTTTATTAAATTTTCTACAATTTGAAAAACAAAAAAAACCCCAGTAAAATGAGACCTTTCATTTTCATATTCTATCCTATGTCTATAATGATTCAAGAAAGACTGTGTGTGTGTATGTATATATGTATATATATACACACACACACATACACAAAAAAAAAAACAGTAAAATGAGACCTTTCATTTTCATATTCTATCCTATATCTTTAAATGATTCAAGAAAGACTGTGTGTGTGTATGTATATATGTATATATATATATATACATACACAAAAAACCCAGTAAAATGAGACACCTTTCATTTTCATATTCTATCCTATATCTAATGATTCAAGAAAGACCCTGTGTGTATATATATATATATATATATATATATATATATATATATATATATATATATACGCACACACACACACACAAAAACAGTAAGATGAGACCTTTCATTTTCATATTTTATCCTATTTCTGTAATCAATCAAGAAAAACTATATATATATATTTCTTTAAGAAAAAAACAACGAAACCAAGCACAAAGGATTATAAATTTATTTCAATCCTGTTACGCATTTTTTAAATTTTCAAAAACACGAAAAAAAATTAACAGGACTTCATCAGATCAATTAGTTTTTTTATCTAATTG
>CAUZXS010006474.1:7500-27500 GCA_963585895.1 Sepioteuthis lessoniana
TCTGCCAGAGATCAACTTTACTTAGTTAACAAATACAAGTTACAAGTTCGTGTGTTCTAGTTTGGTTTCTTTGTTTAATGGCATGCATATCAACCTTTTGCCAAAGCCATTCTCCCAGAAGAACAGTAGCGGTACTATTTAGCCCATAGCTGGGAGGATAAGGGAGTTCATACCTTTCCCAACGGTATTTGCCCGAAAGTGAACGTAATAGCGCGACTGGAGTACGAACTCGCTTACTACGATTCCGCAGTCCATCGCTTTAACCATTACACCACGAGGACACCCGCCTCGTGTATTCTGTCTATGACTGAAAAACTGATTGTTTTAATCTTCATATATCATAATATTATCATTTTCTCTCAAGTTTTTTCTCTTTTCTTTTATTTCACACCAAAACCTGTTAGAACAACGACTTTTTGAGCTAATCTTAACAGTGCATTTTTTTTCAATCGATGCGTGTTTATCACACTAGTTTTAATTGGAGGTTTTTCACTGAAGCCTGAGAGACAGCAAGTCACCTCAATTCTCCAGAACTTTTTTAAGTATACTAGCTGATTTAAACAGCATTGACATCTAGGCTTTTGATTCTTCCTCTGATTTCAAGTTCCTCCCTCTCAGTCTCTTTTCGAGCCCTTTCAGGACCATCCCAAATATTCCAACAACAACTGGTATCACCATCACCTTCAGGCTCCACTGCTTTTTAAACTCTCTCGCGAGATCTAAATATTCGTTTATATTTTCACTTTATTTCTTATGCTTAGAAGAGCAAAATCCTCTAAATGACAAGTTCTTTTTTTGTTAACACTTAATCTGACCTTCTGTTAACATTGGGTCTGACCTTCTTTCATATCCCAAAATCCCTTAGAATTTATTATTATCATTCTTATTATTATTGTTATTATTTACTCCTTGAGAGTTTTTCACATAAGCTTTAGCTGATGGTCTTTCACTGAAGTTTGGGTGACAGCAAGCCTCTTCAACTCTGTAGGATTCTTCTCAGTATTCCTGCCGTTCGCAATAATGCAGTATTTTAGATGGTCTCCACTCGTCCTCATATTTCCAAGTTCTTTCCCGCCCCTTTAATTAACCCTATGTGACTGTACCAAGAGCACCAGTCACAACTGGTATAAAAATCATGTTCACGTTCCACAGGATTTTCTATTCCCTAGCAAAGTCAAGGTATTTGTCCTTCTTTTCATTTTCTTTCAATTTTAATCTGTGGTCAGCCGGGACAGCAAAGTCAACTACTCTGTAAGTTCTCTTTTTTTTTTTGTTGATTATGATAAAGTCTGGTCGTCTGGCTGAGATTAGGTGATCCGTTTGTATGTCAAAATCTCTGTGAAGTTTGTGTGTCTCATTTTCTAGGACAGATGCTGGGTTGTACATTTACCATTGTTCGTATGGTCGATTTTCAATTTTTTGCACAAATTCCAGTGGATTATTATTATTATTATTATTATTATTATTATTATTATTATTATTATTATTATTATTATACGCCTTGTGAATTTTGAAAACGAGCGTCAGCTGGTGGTCTTTTCCTGGGGCTGAGTGACACCAAGTCTCCTCAAATTTTAAGGACTCTTCTGATCTTAACAATGTCTGTATGGCCTCGATTCTTTTTCTTTTTACCAATTTCTCCAGCCTCTTTTCCAAGGACAATTATTAATATTATTATTTCTAATCCTTGAGAATTTTTCACATCAAGTCTCTTGGACCCTTCTCAGTATCCTGTTCGATCTTAATCATGCTGTAGTTTGGATGGTCTCCACTCGTCCTCTTATTTCTAAGTCCTCTAGTCCTTTTACCAATCCTTTAGTGACCGTACCAAGAGCACCAATTACAATTAGTACAACCGTCACTATTATTATGATTATTATCATCATCATTGTTGTTGTTGTTGTGTTTGTTATAGTCTTTGTGAATTTTCACACTAATATTAGCATGTAATCATTTCTGGAGTCTCAGTGATTGTAAGTCTCCTCAGTATTCCAGGGCACTCACTAGAATCTTAGCCAATCTCAATCGTGCTGTAATCTGGAGGGTCTCCACCTCTCCTAGTCTCTTTTTAGGTTGTTTTGGATTGTTCTTCAAATTAAGTGTTTCTTATCAAATAACAGCAACGTTCCTTATTCGTTCAGCACCCTCCTCAGTATTCAAATAGTATTTTTTCATTTTGTTGGTCACTACTTCTTTCTATCACTTAAAAATCTCTTTTATGATTGTTCTCAATGCTCCGATGATTATTGGCACTTTCTTCACTCTTACATTCTGCAACATTCACTGGTTCAGTTTTTTTTTTAAATAGCCTTATGTCTCTCAAATAGAGCCTCATTTGGTTTTGGACACATTCTCCTTTCTTTGATAACGGCAGTGCTAAATTCTTTGGATTCCTTGGCTGGATTTTAACGTCATTTTATCAAATGTAGTATTTAATACATTTCGATAGAGATCAAGGCACAGTAAGTTTTCCAACTTCTTCATCTTTCCCCAGCTTATTTGGCTGGACTCAGTCTGTATTTTAATGGTCCAACTTTTGCCTGATTGCATATACCACTGAAAAACAAAACAAAAAAACAAAAAACAAAAAAACAAAAAAAATAAATGAAATTTCGTAATGAGATCGCAATAGCGTCAAAATACTCTTCAATTATAACAATTTCTAATGCCCAAATAAAAGACTGAAGTCTGGAGATGAGTGTCACGTGATGATTGTTTTTACTCCTTGAGAATTCTTAACATCGGCGTTAGCTGAGAGTTTTTCACTGGAGTCTGAGTGTCTCCTCAATTCTCCAGGACTCTTCTCAGCATTCTGGCTGATATCAGCAATGCTGTAGTTTGGATTGTCTCCACTCGTCCTTTTATTTCCAAGTCCTCTAGTCCTTTTACCAAGCCTTTGGTGACTACTCTTTTGAAAGCTTTCTCGTACCAGTGTTTGCCGATATTTTTTTACATGAGTCTGAGAGACAGCAAGTCTTCTCAAAACTCTGTGACTCATCTCAGTATTCTGGCCTATCTCAGCAATGGTCTCCATTCGTCTTCTTATTTCCAAGTCCTCCAGTTCCTGTAGCAATCCTTTGGTGCCTATACCGAGCAAACCAATTACAAGAGGTATCAGTCACTTTCATGGTCCATAGTTTTTCAGTTCTCAAGCAATGTCTAAGTACTTATCTCTCTTTATTATCATCTCAAGAGAGATAGTAATTGGATGTTAATTAAAGAAAAGTTTCTCTGATTTTTTTCATTTGCATTTCATTATAATGAATTTTATAAACAGGATTTGACTTGAAACTGACACATGCTCTAGTTGGAAGAGTAGTCTTATTTCTTGCTCACGTTTTAATTTCTCTCAGCATCTTTTAATAGTCTCAGAACTGTTTCAAGTTCTCCAGTAATAATGGATATAACTGATTTTTTTAAATATTCTGTTGCCAATTTTTTTCTTTTACATAGATTTTCACAATCTTTTAGTTTCACACATCTGGACTGCTAGAGCGGTATCTTCCACTCTTTTACAAGTCTCCATTGTTTTACGATCATCAGTCTCGCTTATCTCTTACAACTGTTTTTGTTCACCCAATCATTATTTGACAAGTGTGTTGCGGGTCACTTTAAACGATCTTGTCTTATATATTTTCACAATTTTTAATATTATTGTAGCTTGCACTTTTAAAATGTATTTCAAAAATATGATTTGAATGAAGTCTTAAGATCCGATGGTTATCACTAGAGACCAATTGATAGATGATATTTCTTTGTCCATCTAATTAGGTCTTGCATTAATATTTCAGCAGTTGTCTCAATGTTTTTGGATTCTTCATTGAGTTTCCTGTGTTTCAAATCATTTCGCAAAAATATTCGGGATTCGTCTACACGAAATGTTTCTGTTTATCGTCGCACAATTTGGTCACTTTCTCAAAAATCCAAGTAACATGTCTCTCCCAACTCTGCAGGAGCCTTCTCATTATTCCTGCTGTGGTTTGAATTTTCTCAATCCTTTATTAGATTACCATTTTCTCCAGTCTCTTTTCGATGTTCTTCTGGATTGTGACAATGGCTTCGACTATCAATAGTTCAGCTGTCGATTTCATGTATCGATAGCTATAGCGTGCGGAGAACAAAAGCAGAAAGAGAGAAAGAGAAGGATTCCGTTGTGTAGTCTACCTAATTATTACCTGTAACATTAACGGATACATTTTAATTTTTCCGAGAGGATTTTTTTTGGAAGCAAAAGTAAATAAGATAATATCAAATATTGACTTCAGGTTGAGCGATGTGTCGTGTTACTATAACAGTTTAATTTCTTATTACGCTAAAGTGAGACGATGCTGCGAGAGTCACACACACACACACACACACACACACACACACACACACACACACACACACACACACACACATACATATATATATATATATATATATATATATATATATATATATATATATATATCGAAAAGAAAGTAATATCCAACTATTTTACAGTTGGTTCATAACTATTAAACAATTAACTTTAAAACAATAGTAAGAAGCTGTGATATTAATTCCTTTTAGTTTGTATACTGCTCTGCTGACCAGCAATTGAGCATTTTAATGATTTTTCTTATCATTGGCTTACTATATATATATATATATATATATATATATATATGTGCGTGTGTGTGTGTGTGTGTGTGTGTGTGTGTGAGGATAGATAGATAGATAGAAAAAACACAATGCGAATACATACGCACGTGCAAACACACACACACTCACACACACACACACACACACAACACACACACACGCACACACATAACACACACGCACATACACACACACGCACACGCACGCACGCAAGCGCGTGTGTGTGTGTGTGCGTGCGTGTGTATTCTCATTGTGTTTTATATAAGTAGGTTATCATCATCATTAACTTCCTCATCTTCGCCATTATGTCTATCATTATTGCTGACATGATAATATTCCTATTAACAATTAATTAAACGATAATAATTTGTATTCTTAATGATCCTGTTGCTGGTTATAAAATAAATTTCTGTTTTGCAATAATCTCACAGTATATCAATTTTGGAATATGGTAAAGAAAACTACAAATAAAACTTAACAATACTCCTATTTCCTGGAAAACCCCTCTGAAAAAAGCAGAATAAAAAAAATAATAGACTTAATTAACCGGATTACGGTAAAGAAGTAGAAAAAAAAATTCTTATGATGAATGTGCTCCGCAAATTTGCTGTCTAGCTTTCAAATGTTTGAGTTACCCGCGGTCAACCTCAGTCATGATGAACACATACGTTTTACTTAATTGTTCCATAGAATATCAATTATGATACTGGCAATTCGAGTCTCACATAGGAAAAGCCGTAAAGTGCTTCTTTCAAGTGAAAAAAATGAAAGTTTTTGATATAAGGAAAGAAAAAAAAACAACACTCATATGCTGAGGTTGTTAAGATCTACGGTGAGAACAAATCTTTTATCCTGAAAATAAATTTTATTAGAGTTTATTGTTAGAATTTCTCTATTTTATTATTACTTTCCTTAATTTCTTATTCTGCGGTGATAGAGAATAAAACTTTATCTCAGACATACACATCAACGCACACATGGACACAGATTCATATATATATATATATATATATATATATATATATATATATATATATATATATATAATTCATGTTTTTCTAAATCAGAGAAGTGCTCATACCTTAACCAGCAGTGCAGAAAAATAAATAAACGTCTCCTCGCTTCCTTATATCTCATCTGACGATTGTATTTGAAGCTAATATTAATGAATTAGACTGTTATGAGGAGTTGGGTAGACACCCCTTCTACGTGCCTCTATATATAAGTATGTATATATATATATATATATATATATATATATATGTGTGTGTGTGTGTGTGTGTGTGTGTGTGTGTGTGTGTGGACAGGGTTTGGTACTATACGAGGTTTCTGGCATCCACTGAGATACCTGGTCATATCTCTTCTTTCGAGATGCTCATTGGTATCAATAATTTTTTTTTTTTTTTACTATTTGGAGTGAAACAAATGAGGCATTTGGAACCCTACACAAAATTGACAAACTAGAAGAGCTGACATTCGGAAAAGGATTGAAACCACGGCATAAAATAATGCTTATATATATATATATATATATATATATATATATATAGAGAGAGAGAGAGAGAGAGAGAGGGCTTTTAACAATTAACAAGAATCAGTCATCGTGAATGAAAGAACGGGGAATCCACAAAACGAGAACAAAGATCTAGATGACGGTATTAGCAATATTCTTGATGAGACTTGTTGTCTCTGGAGCTGTTGTAAGCGATACCTGATCTTCACGGAAAGAAAATGAAGAATCTGTAAAAATGATAAAAAAAGAAATATGGTTATCTTTGTAAATATGATCAGAAGAATTTGGATTCTGAAGAAAAATGAATCTCAGACTTTTAGAAATCAGCAAGAATACATATATTAGAGAAGACTTGACTCTTAATAGCTCGCGAAAGTAAGAGAATACTGAATTAAAAATTAATTATTACTCACAGGACTCTTCGCGGTATTCTTGCCGATTTATCTATGTTGTAATCTGGATAGACTCGAGTCTTCCGATTTCCAATTTCCTCAGTTTTTCTCTATGTCTTTGGGAATTGTTCCAAGCGACCCAACAACGATTGGTATAACTGGCACCCTCACTTTCCACAGCTTTTTCAGCTCACTGGAAAGATTCAAAATTTTAGACATTTTCTTTCATTTTCTTTCATTTTCATTTCGTGTTCTCTGTGATCTAACGGAACAGCAAAATGTACTTGATGACAAATTATTTTTTCTTATTGTTTAATACTGGATAATTACTTTTATAATAATTATTATTTACTCAGATTTTTTTCACATCAGCGTTAGATGATGGTCTCTCACTGGAGTTTGAGGGACAGCAAGTCTCCTCAAGTCTCCAGGACTCTTATCAGTATTCTGGCCGTTCTCAATAATGTAGTAGTTTGGATGGTCTCCACTCGTCCGCCAACTTCCAAGCCCTCCAGTTCCTTTATTAATCCTTTAGTTACTGTGCCAAACGCACCAATTACAATTGGTATAATTGTCACATGCATATTACATAGTTTTTTTCAATTCTTTAGCAAGGTCGGGGTACTTATCCCTCTTTTCACATTCTTTCAGTTTTATTCTGTGGTCAGCCGGGACTGCAAAGTAGACAATTTTGCAAGTTCTATTATTATTATTATTATTATTATTATTCGAGTTTTTCCCACCAGCGTTAGCTGATAGTTTTTCACTGAGTCTGAGTGACAGCAAGTCTCATCAAGTCTCCAGGACTCTTCTCCGTATTCTGACCGATCTTAACAATGCTGTAGTTTGAATGTTCTCCACTTGTCCTCTTATTTCCAATTCCTCCAGTCTCTGTAACAAACCTTTGGTGACTGTACCGAGCATTCCAATTACGATTGATATCATCATCACTTTCATATTCCATAGTTTTTTCAGTTCTCTAGCAAGATCCAGGTAATTGTTTCTTTTTTCGCTTTCAGCTTTCTCCAGTGGTCAGTCGGAATGACTAAGTCCTCTATTCGGCAGTGTCTCTCTCTTTTTTTTGTGGACTATCACCATGTCTGGTTGTCTGACTGAGATTAGGTGATCCTCTTGTATCTCAAGATCTCTGAGATTATTATTATTATTATTATTATAATCATCATTATTATTATAATTAACTCATTTAGTTTTCACAACAAAAGGAAGTAATGATATATATTGTATTACAGACCTACTTAATACTCCAGCACTTACCTTAGTATTCATTATTACTATTATTATTGTTATTATTATTATTATTATAAACTCATTGATTTTTCGAACTAGTATCAGTGGATGATTCATTTTGGATATTAAGTGACGACAAACCCTTTTAATGTGCTTTTCTGCGTTCTACATGATTTTGGTTGTGCCAATGTCTCAATGGTTTCTGTGTTTGCAAGATTTCCTCATATTACCAAAAATTCTGTCTCTGTCT
The DNA here is from genome assembly GCA_963585895.1 of Sepioteuthis lessoniana. Taxonomy (NCBI): domain Eukaryota; kingdom Metazoa; phylum Mollusca; class Cephalopoda; order Myopsida; family Loliginidae; genus Sepioteuthis; species Sepioteuthis lessoniana. Next base: position 15,530 of record CAUZXS010006474.1, read on the forward strand.
GTCTCACTGTTTGTCTCTTTCACTCTCTCCTTCCCTCCCCCATATATATATATATATATATATAGAGAGAGAGAGAGAGAGAGAGCGTCATGACCCAGCAGAAACCGCATATGAAAGCGTGATTTCTATTAGAGTAATATGTTTTAAATTCTCTTGGATAATAAAGCAAATTCCAGTACAATTTGTCTCTGAATAATAATACTCTGTCTTCTGTGTGCGTGCTGAATATCACTTTTTAACCATCCAAATACTTGATATAAAAGAGGTAACTATGAAATACGAATTAGAATCATCCCCTCCTTTGTAAAGAGAAGTATTAATATCATTATGGAGCACTGAGAACCAACAGGTTCATTGGTGATATTTTCCTTGTTATTATTATTATTATTATTGGTAATAGTAGTTGTCATATTAGTAATATTAGTAGTAATATATTATTATTAATATCATTACCATTTTTATTGTAATAGTAAGCGTATTATTATTATTATTATTATTATTATTATTATTATTATTATTAGTAGTAGTAGTAGTAGTACTAGTAGTAGTAGTAGTAGTCAGTCGATATTACGATCACTATTTTAAATATCTTTTTTTATTTATGTGGCAATGATATCAATATTATCTTTACAGATTTTATTGCTTTTGCTATAATGTCCCGTCCTCAATATTTCAACCTAAATATATATACTGTATCATTACCTTTTATAATTAATATCTTCATTACAGGTCTTTAATCTTCTGCGACTTGTAACTTTATCCCCGTTATTATGATTCTTACTACAATAATTTTTGGCATAACTGAATTATTATTTAAAGCATTGTTTCAACGTGAATTCTCTGCATAATTATCTATTAAATTATTTAACGTTTTTATAATTTACCTATCTTATCTATTATATTAAAGTATTTACATTGAAAGGTAAGAATATTATGCTTATTAAAATACTTACCGTTTGATATAATTTATTTTTTATTACGTATTCTATTTCGAACAAAATGCTCAATATTTGGATTAATATTTAGATTACCTGGTGAAAATTAGTATGTAATAAATCTAAAATAAAGATGGATTATTTTTATACTAAAAAGCATACTCACCTTGTTCTAGATAGATAGATAGATAGATAGATAGATTTTACCGAGATAAAAAAAAGTCATATATATATATATATATATATATATATATATATATATATATACATATGAGAGAGAGAGAGAGAGAGAGAGAGAGAGAGAGAGAGAGAGAGAGAGAGATACAAAGATTGGTTGCTGAAATTGAAAAACAATAAAATGAAAGATTGACATATCATTAAACAATTGTCCACCTATTGAGATGTGCATCCATCCATCCATCCACACACACACACACACACACACGCACACACATATATATATATATATATATATATATATATATATATATATATATATATATATATTCAGAGATAGCGTGAGAGAGAGAGAGAGAGAGAGAGAGAGAGAGAGAGAGAAAGAAAGATGCAGAGATGTAAAGGAATTCATAAGAATTTTCTTTAAAGAATAGAAAAAATAAATATATATTTCACCTCATTTCTTTTTTAATTATAACTATTACGTTCATAAGATAATTTTTATAAAATGTGTTTTCCCATTAATACGTAAAAATATCTTACAAGTATTCTTTTTTATACTATTTTATACAATATTCTTTATTATTATTACTTGCATTATTTTGTCATCAATTCTCTCTCTCTCTGTCTCATTCTGTATATATATATATATATATACGCGTGTGCGTGTACGTGTGCGTGTGGTATGAAATGGTCACAAAATGCATTACTACTATTCCATCTTTTATGTGCATTAACATTTTTCTGTCATTATTTGTACTTTACGATTGATAGTCCAGTTCATTTATACTAGGAATACTAACAATTTATACTTGAAAAAATTAACCAATTCAAGGTTATTGGAGAAAAAAATAAAACAATAGTGTAATTCTCACTGTTTGTAAAATATTACATTGTTAAAATCCCGTGTAATAATACCATTGTCAAAAACGTAGTGTTGGTGATAATAATACGATCGCAGTTAGAATTCTGATAGTAATTTCACGAAATGTTAGAGTTAATGATATTGCATTTTTATGTAAATATATTAAGAACAAAATAATATAAAATAAAGAATAGGTGTAAGATATTTTTAAAGAAATAATGTTTCTTCATCCTTCTACTGTATCGTAATGATGTGAAAATATTGCTTGCTGGTGATATTTCAGCTCATGTTTCGTTCGTTCTGTTTGCAGTATTATAATAATTTTTGATCAAATACGAGAGGAAAGCATAAAAATAAAAGTTCCTTTAAAAAGGGTATATAAGAAATATTTGGTAGGGTTAATATCATCTTTGTCTTATCAAAATGAACAAGTACGAATTAATGCAGCCAATCACTGATATATTTCAAGTTGAATAAAGAAGACAAGACAGAATATATGAAATATAAAAGTCCTTGATTCATTTTTTTATCTAACAAATTTGAATTATTATATCCCATGATAAGACTAATTTTTAAATGAGATGGCCAGTATTTTGCTGTCTCTTAAAATAAACATTATAGAAAATTTGAAAAAAAAAAAAAAAAAATAGACACTCACCAATGCCTATATATCTAAATAGTTGAGAATCTCACTGTTAAGGAATTTCATTTAATTTTTTCTAGTAATACTCTAGGAATGGAAAAAAGACTAAAAAAAAAAAAGAAAAAAAAAAAAAAAAAAAAGACGTCTAAAACAAATTCTTAGTACAATAATTATGGGAGCGTAATTTTATTCATTCGATATTAATCACGAGAAGATTTGTGATCACACTGATAAAACATATGAAAGTATAATCAGTATAGGTTATCTGGATCCTTTAGCGAATCTGTCGATATCTTTCTAGCAAAAATATAGAAAACTGATTTTACTACACTTTATCATCAGAGATGAATAACCCAGTATTTCCAGTATAAGTTACTCATACATACCACACCAGCGCATATATATAGTGACTAGAGAACGTGAGTGTGGAATTATTCAAATTGAGAATCTTTAATAGGATTCTCATAATATTCCAGGAGTGCTCAATGTATGATTATTAATATATAAATATCATCTAGAGCGATTACATATATATATATATATATATATATATATATATATAATATATATATATATATATATATATATAAATAATTGGAAGAAAAAATTCAATAGAGTGTCATTTTGCTATTTTGAATTTATTTCAGCCATCTACTTGCAGAGCACTATATGAAACACAAAGAACCTGGTCCTGGATTTGAACTCGGGTCGCCGTGACCATTTCCTTCAGCGCACCATGTACGCTTAAACATATACATGTAGACTAAATGAACATAAAATCACGGAGTATTTCATAAAGTCAATTATATTAACACAAATTTGGATGGATGCATTTCTCATATACACGTTCACAAATGAAAAGAAGGGCTATTCTTGGGCCTTTTTCACACATATATATATATATATATATATATATATATATATATATATATGTGTGAAAAAGGCCCAAGAATAGCCCTTCTTTTCACACACACACACACACACACACACACACACACACACACACACACACACACACACACATATATATATATATATATATATATATATATATATCAGTCACATAACTGAGTATCGCTACCGGATAAAAAGATTTCTGTTGAAATAACATTAGAGCATAACTGCGCACTTGTGTATGGGGAGGTGTGTATATGTGTGCGCTCATGTATATGTTATACTCAATCTAATGTGCTTTCTTATGGACGAGGAATATAATCTTTCGTATTTTTACCTGAATAATGAAAATGCATAATTATTCTAGGGTAATAGAGGTTTTCAAATTCTAGGAAGAAGTTACAATTTTTTCTGGAGAACAGATAAATCGTTATATATGTATATATGATATTTCACACACACACACACACACACACACACACACACACACACATATATATATATATATAACGTGAGAGGCCTTTTCATTCTTTTTTTCAAAGACATACGCTTTTAAATAAGATCTATTTGAAGATATCTATATATTAAAAATTAGTCTAATTCATTATAATTTATTTTTTCTGAGCTATGTGACTATGAGTCATATTATTAAATTTTACCCGACTGTTTAATCTAATTATAAGAAAATATTTAATGTAAGAAAAAATGACGGGCAACATAATTTAATATTTTATGTAATTTACAATGTTGTAATAATCTTGCTTAAATATTTTCATTTTGACGCTACGTCTTAACTATTCTAGAAATATTTTCTGAAATTATATTTTTACGATTATCTTTATAATTATTATTTACTCCTTGAGTTTTTCATATCAGCGTTAGCTGATGGTCTTTTACTGGAGTTTGAGTAAGAGCAAATATCCTAAACTCTCCAGGACTCTTCTCAGTATTCTGACCGATCACAATAATGCCGTAATTTGGATGGTCTCCACATGTCTTGTTATTTCCAAGTCCTCCAGTTCCTTTATTTAATCCTTTGGTGACTGCCCCAAGAGCGCCAATTACAACTGATATAAGTGTTACTTCTATGTTCCACAATTTCTTTAATTTCCTTGCTAGGTCGAGGTATTTATTTTTCTTTTCACTTTCTTTCAATTTAAGACTGTAGTCAACCGGGACAGCAAAATCCCCAATTCTGCAAGTTCTCTTTTTTGCTTTTATTATTATTATTATTATTATTATTATTATTATTATTATTATTATTATTATTATTATTATTATTATTATTATTATTTATGATAGTAATAATTTTTAATGATATAATAGAAGTATGTATAATAATAATCAAATATCCTAATATGAATAATATCTAAATTATAAAACTGCTGTCGCGCTATTTTTGTAAAATGTCTTAAAATAGCGCCAACGGTTCGATAAAATAATTTTAACGTATTAATAATCAGTCTAAATAGCACATCCATGAAATATGGATTAATGTATTGAAACAAATAATATGAGAAGAATGACATTGGAATGCTAAATATTCAATAACAGTTAATCATGCAATGTAATTAGCTATGCTAGCTTGTAATGTCGAAAAATAAGATTCGGGATATTTTGAGTAGGTGATTTTGGCAGCAAAATTCCTGTTTAAAATTTTTTGTCTGGAGAGATTTGATCCAAAAATGGAGTCGAGATCAATAAAATAGTACGTGTGATTCGTCTCTCCCTACATTTTATTAAAAAAAGCTAAAACAAAACAACACTTCATACAAATATATATATATATATATATATATATATATATATATATATATATATATATATATATATTAAATGAGCTTAATTCAAAACGAGAAGCTCATAATTGTAGCTTTGTGCCACGACTAAATTAGGCTTGATAACAAATACTTTATATATATATATATATATATATATATATATATATATATATATATATATATATATGTGTGTGTGTGTGTGTGTGTGTGTGTGTGTGTCCGAATATTGTGTCCTACGAGAGGATAATAAGAAATTCCGTTGCTATGGTAATATTAGTCGTGCATATGTATATGGTCGTATTTTTGTGTGTGTGCTTTCCTCTGTACATGTGTGTGTGTGTGTGTATGTGTGTGTGTGTGTGTGTGTGTGTGTGTGTGAGTTCGTGTGCATGTTCATGTATGCATGCTTGCGTATGATGTGAGTACGTGTGTTTATGTGTGAGTATATCACACTTTTTTATATACCCAGGTAACAAAATCTTTCTCACATATACTTTTCTAGCACAGAGGAATCGAATTTTATTTCATTTCTACCTTGGTAAATAAAAATCCATAATAATTCTATTGCAATATTTTTTCTTTTTTTTACATTTTGAGAGGAACACCATTTTTTCCGAGGAACAGAAATATATATATATATATAGGATGTACTTCTGCGTGTAAGTGTTCCAGTATGTGTTTATGTATCCGTGTGTTACCCAATTTTTGATAATGTATCAAATTATGTCGAATCGAATAATCTATACCAGTGAAAGTTTTATAAGTAAAATTTTGACTCTTATTTAAAATAATCTAACACTATTCTATCTATCTATCTATCTATCTATCTATCTATCTATCTATCCTAACCTTTTCATCTTAATGTTCACTGTTTTGATAATCTTTCCCTATGCTACAGGCAAAAGGTTTTGGGCCACTCTGCATTTCTGGAAAAAAACAACTTTAAAATTGGATATTTTTAATTTCTTTTAAAGTGGAAAAAATGTCAAAGACTTTTTTGTATTTGGTTTATTTTTCATCTTTTTCCATATTTTTTAATATACATTCTTCTCAAATAACCAAAAGATTCAAATTTAGAATCGTCTTTTTTGCTAAATTATAAACATTTTCTCTGAAAACATCATATTTTGTTGAAACCTTAAAATCGTCAGCAGGCTTTTTTTAATTTAAGTAGTTTGCAAAAAATGGCAAAATCAAAGCTGCAAACCATTGTAGTGAGGTTATATCCTTGAATTTTCATTCGAAGTCTAATCTCAACAAAAATTTGCTAAGAAGTGGCAGATTTTAAAACATAGAGTAAAATATTCACTACAAAGACACTTAGAAACAGTTGGAGCACCAAAAGTGACAGTTACTGCAGAAGATAAACGCTTACATTATTGTGAGCAAAAGACACAAAATGAAAACTGCTCCAGAGTTAACAGCAGGAATTTATTTCTCTTATCAGCAACCAGTGTCGCTCTCAAATGTAAAAAAATAACATTGGTCTGCGGGGATCAGTTGACATAAAAAAAACCTGTTATAGAATTTGAATAAGTTGAAAAGACTGTTATGGGCAAAAAAAAAAAAAAGTGGGAAAATTTATTTTTGAGAAATGAGACTAAATCTGAATAAGTTGAAAAGACTGTTATTGGCAAAAAAGGTGGGAAAATGTATTTTGGATAAATGAGACTAATTTGAACAAATGGTTATAAGTGGAGAGTCAATGAGAGAAGAAAGCCAGGTGAAAGACCGAATAAAGAATATATAGTTCCAACAGTTAAGCATTGTGGTGGTTCTGTTATAGTGAGTATATATTTTGGAGTAAAAGAGATTTGATTCAGGTTAAGGGAATCAAGTTTAAGAATAAAGTAATTTGTTTTTGCTAAGACTTGTTTTACAATATGGTTTATGAAAAACTACAAAAAAAAAAAACTCCTTTCAACATGAAAATGATCCCAAAACTTTTCTAAATCATGTTAAAATTTCTTCAAATCAAAAAGAAAAGGAGACAAAATCTTGGAAATTTTGACTTTGTCACATTACTCTCCTGATTTCCCTCCCTTGAATAAGTTTGGGATGAATTTGATATTCAGTTGGAAAGAGAATACACAAAGAGTGAGAGTGAGAGTGAACCTTTTCAGTCCTTGAACAATGATCGGAAAGGTCTGGCATCAATTAAAAAGATTTGGAGAGAACGCCAAGAATTTGTAAAGCTGTAATCTAGCCAGGTGGAGTTTTTATTGCTGAAAATAAAATATGATGGTAATTTACTAAGCTTTTTGCTTAGATGTGGCACAAGGCCATATGAAAGGGGCACCCAAAGAGACTCGAACTCACTCGTGTGGGTTTGCTAGTCGAGCTCGTTAACCATTACACCACCAGAGGCGCCTCGAAAATAAATATGATGCTCATGTATGACATTTGTTTATTGCAAAATGCTTACTTTTCTGTCAAAATAAAGGCAAATAAACTGTACTAACTGAAATTACATTTTACTTTATAAAATACGCCCTTCCTCATTTTTAAGGCTTTTTTTTAAATAAAAAGATGCAGTATGCCCTCCAAACCTTTTGCCTGAATGTGTATGAAAAAATAGTAGGTCTTCGATGACTGATTATATTTATCGTTAATATATATATATATATATACTACTTTTTCATGTATACTGATCAATATCACTTTTTTAGTTATGTCAAATCTATCTATCTATCTATCTATCTTATTCTCTGCTAATCTATCTACCGATGTTATTACAACATATAGACACCTTTATAATGAAATGTATGATGCTAGCAATGCAAAAATGAAGCGACACACGTTTAAACTGTTTTCATTTTTCAGTACGGTAGACATTTGAGTAAATATCTATCTAATAATGTGTGGGCCTCCATCTGAACTTGTTCTTCCTCGAAATCACTATTATTTATGCAAAAGTCGGCGCCCGTATTTATTGTAACTGCCGAACGCCAAACGAGTTATGTAAAAAGGAAATATTTAAAAAAAAAGACTCCTAGTGAGTCACACTGTGTGATGCGTGTAGGTTTGAATAGATGAAAGAGAGAGAGAGAGAGAGAGAGAGAGAGAGAGAGAATTAATAAAAATAAAGATAGAGTGTGAGTGACAGAAACACAGAGAGATAGAGAGAGAAATGGGGGATCAATATAGCCTTCTTCCTCCCTTTCTTTCTGGTTATTTATCTGTTCTCACAAATATGCATCTGGCCTTCAAAATCACAAACACTCTTGATAGGGTTGCTGATATATATAAAAGCGTTCATATATATATATATATATACATATATATATGAAGGCTTTTAATCAGTCTGTTTATTGGTAAAAAAAATAATTAAACAGATTCAATATAAATACTTAAGATGAATTTCAAGCCGTTTGCGATTTGTGCCTGCGAAAAGCCAGTATCAGACGAGTCCATCAACAAGCCGATGTCATCGCTTGGCAATTGGCGTCGTTTGTGTGTGCGTGTGTGCGTGTGTGCGTCTTGGGATGAGCGAACAGTCCTAACTCTCGTCTCATTGGAACGTACTCTCGTTGGAGCAGATGGCAGCAGCCAGTTGCCTTCCTGTGTTCATATTCAACGCTTATCAGCTTACATGGTATCACAGTGTGATCCCGCGGTATTAAGTGTAGCATTCCTAACTGTCAAGAAAACGGTCGGTTTTACCGAGATTACAAACGGAATATTTGTATTGGTTATTTTAATATTAGAATTATTTAATATTTTATTGATGCACATACATACATATATATATATATATATGTGTGTGTGTGTGTGTGTGTGTGTGTTTCTGAATATTTGATAGCATTTGAGATAGAGAGGTTTTTTATTTTTAAAATCGCTATAAAAACTAATCAATTTCTTGTTTAAATTATCTCTAATATAACAGAATGAATAGAAACAATTCCAAATTCGATGTTTAATATTTAGATGACTTTTCTTTCCCAGAAAATAGAATTTCTATGCTTTAAAAAAAAGACAAAATATTTAACAGAATTTTTGGTTGTATCTGTACGTGTCAAAAATTAACATCAGTTGAATGAGAATTGATCATGTTATGACATTAAAACACACACACACACACACACACACACACACACACACACAAATATATATATATATATATATATATATATATATATAACAAACAAGTTTTTTTAAAGACCACGGAACACTGTTATGACATGTTATGACTTTAAAACACACACACACACACACACACACATATACATATATTCAAACAAGTTTTTTTAAACACTGTTTATTATTTTTATTTCTATTTTTTCAAGACTCCTTAAAGAATAGAATTAAAAATGATAAACAGTGTTCCATCGTCTTTAACGAAATTTGCTTGAATAATAACTTGCTGCCTAAATATATATATATATATATATATATATATATATATATAACAACGCGCGCGCACACACACACACACATACACACGTGTGTGTGCGTGCGTGCGTGTGTGTGCGTGCGTGTGTCTGGTTAGTATCCCTCTCAAATATTTACACCTTGGACAATTTTTCCTAAGAAAAAGGAAAATGTTCTTCTAAATAAAAGATCAGGAATTTATTATTTCACGCGGAATAACAGATAAAATAAAGTTATATTATGGAATTAGTTCTTAGAAACTACGCCTTTGAAACTATGTAACCAATATCTCCAGTATTTCAAAAATAAGTTCACACACACACACACACACACACACGCATATATATATATATATATATATACGCAAATTTATTTCAAATGCACACGCATTGAAATTGTATTTTTGATGACTGACTTTCAACGCTAAAGAGTTGGGAACTGTTAATAGCAAATATTATCTCTTTTGACAGAATAATAATCCCCAAGAAATAATAGAATTTGAATTCTATTATGTTTTGTACGGAGGAAAATTAACTTTAAAAATTGCTATATATACTCACACGTCAGTAGATATCATTGGACCTATATACAGTTTGGCTAAGTTTATATACATACGTGTGAAAATACAGAGAGAGAGAGAGAGAGAGAGAGAGAGAGAGAGAGAGAGAGAGAGAGAGAGAGAGAGATCAGTTTGGCTCACTGCAGTTATTTTTTTCAGTATTAATTCAAACTGTCTAAGCAAAGATCTTTCGTTCACAATCTTTGGATCAAATTAAAATCGTACCCATATACACACACTAATTTGATCACATATGTATCTATTTGTATGTACGGATATATATATATATATATATAGAAAGAGAGAGAGAGAGAGAGAGAAAGAGAGAGAAATAAAAAAAGAGAACGAGAGAGAGAAAGAAAATATTTTTAGATTCATTATTAATGACATATATATATATATATATATATATCATGAATCATTTAACGAAAATATTTTCTCTTTTTTCCTTACCCTCTTTTTCTATATATATATATATATATATATATACGGCATTGCGTGTCTTCCAACCATTAATATCGAGGCTCTTCATAATAAGAAAGGAATAGTCAAACATTTTACCAAAAACTCTAATTACTAAGTTACTAAGCTTCTCTTCTTTGTAGAGTAACAAGGAACATTTAAAATAATCCTTTTCTGTAGTTTTTAATCAAACATGTATCACTGAAGTATTTCAACCACGGTACCGATCATACATTTTAGAATAATTACAGTTTTTTAAAAGAAAAAAAAAATGAAGATTACTGTTATTTAGATAATTATAAACCTTTGAGAAAACAATGATGACAGAGAGAATTCGACGGTTTTTATTACGTTACTTTGGACAAATCCTTCAAGAATAGGCATGTAGTTTAAATGTCTCACACATGAATAATATCCATTGATTTAATGCCATTCAAACAGGGAGATCGTCAAAGTGCACTTGGCAAACTAAACAGAAATATTTTCGCAATTGTCAGATGGTTTCAAGCTTACTGTTTGAATTCAACAACATTATGGCCACTAAAGATGTGTTTGGGAAACAAATGCTTTTCGAAACATCAGCTCTACAATTATGGTATCATCTTTGCTTTCTGTAAAAACTAACTTCTTAAAGAAATAAAATAAAATAAATACCACACTTGTTTGCTAAGCTTAATCTTTTTGGAAATGGTTGTATGGTGAGGCTATTTGTGTGTCTGCATGTGTCTGCAAGTGTGTGTGTGAAGGCTTTCACCCGTTGTGTGTGAAGCCGGCTCCACACGTGTAATCTTGTATATAGTTTCTGAGGGTAAGGTTGTCCCTAGTCTCATTCGTGTGACTTATTTGATTGGTGAGTTTTCCATCTCCTAGACGGTTGCAATACTAGGTTAAGCAGCCCAGTCTTCATTATTATTTACTCAAAGACGGAGAGAAATTGGTTGGATGCATATCTTTGGCACTCTGTGTCAGCTTTGTCCAGGATTTGAACTCGCTTGTCGTGTCGATATCCTCCGACGATAACAATTAGAACCCGTGTGCCTCCTACATGTTGAAGTTTAATTAAATTGTAATGAAGGGTTCAGTCACTAATTTGGAGAATGACATGAGGATAAAAAGATTAGTGTCGAAATAAGAATTATTCAAAACATTTCACTCTAAACGAGTGGCACAAGACTGGATTTATTAAGCACCTAAGTAGTCTCAAACTCACTAAAAATGGTTTATTAGTCTAGCTTGTGAGCCATTACAAAACATAAGGATTTTGTAACTTAATAAGTTTTCAGT